>JAMKQA010016042.1:0-12631 GCA_024699735.1 Posidonia australis
AGAATAAATAAAAAATAGTATTAATATTGTGATACTATTGTTATTTTATTTAAAAGTGATTGTTTTAGGTGAATAAATATGTATAATTACGGAGAAATTCTAGATTGGTTGCAAAGTTGAAGAAATATCAGAATAATTATTGAAATAAATATAAAACATATAGATTAATACTAATCAACTTAATTATCAATATATATATCTAATTTGAAACATGTATGCACCATATTAAATTTGTATTATTTTTATACAAAAAATAAACATATTGTAGACATGTATGTATCAAAATAATTTAGCAAAATAATTTTATTCCACTATTTCTGTAGAATAATAATTTTAAAATAAGTAAACTAAAATAGAAATTACTATTGTAAATTTATTCTAATTTTTATACAACTAAATAGAATACTAGTTAATTGCTAGAGGCCTCCAATCTCTTCAATGCAAAAATACTAGGTGTAGCTCATGGTGTCTCTCTTCAAACATTCTAGCCTCTAGAGTGGGGCCTTTATCTTGTCTCCGCAATTATTCGGATCCATTGGTCCTTTATTCGGTGGCCTAGGGTGCATTTGTTTGCATGTGAATTATTTGGAAAATTGGAACATGAATTGTAACAAACCGGTGATATGATGACAACTCCACGAAAAAACTACTTAATAAACAAAAAGACTACGAAAGATAAAATAGGGGTGGTGAAATGGGACAATGAATCATGTTTAGATCATTCCACTTCTAACCTTATTTATATTTAAAATCAGCCTGAATTCAATCCATTCATTGAATTGGTTGACCCAACACAATTTATTTAACTCATTTATTCTATTCAGCGAGTAAGATAGGTCAACTTGACCTATTTAGCCCATTCAATCTATTTAATCTTATTTAACATTAAATATTAACAAAATTTTAAATGTGTAAACTAAATTATAAAGTTAATTATACAATTGAAACATTATAGCTACATACCTTAATAAATTTAAATTAAAATATTATGTATTTAATTTCTTATACATGTTGATGTATCATAAATAGGTTACCTCACTGTTTAATCCAAAATTCAACTTATTTTTTAAATGGATCAAATGGATTAATCCGTTTTTGACCCAAATTCAATTAATACCCAATCCTAATCCAATTAAACATCAGATTGACGTATTGAGTTGGTAACAAATCAAACGTTACTAACCCTAATTGGAAGGAGTGGATTTTTTTAGATTATGGAAGTTAGACTACATTAACAAACCCTAGAACTAGTGTGCTTGCAAATCAAAACTGGCCAAATTTTTTGATAGCTCATCTTTTGAGTGGATTCAAAGTGGGATCCCCTTCCAAACTTATATTTAGACAAATTTTGACTTTATGTACTGTTGACCAAGAAAACATTGCATCTAAGAGTCTAAGGTTTTGTTTGAGAGTTCTTTTGAAACCACAATTTTTAATCAAAAATACGTTTTTTGTCGTCAAAAGCTATATATGATAGCTTTTCTATCGATAACTTTTTTAATTCAGAACACAGAAAAGTTGATTTTAGTTTTTGAAAAAAAAACTCTCAATGCAAAACCCACTTCGTTTTTGAAAAAAAAGTTTTTATGCAAAAAGTTGTATTTTTGAAACATAATTCCAAAAGAAACCTAAGGTTGCCTTTGAAAATACTTTTCTACATCAACTTGTTGTGTTAAACGATTATTGTTTAATAAACATTTCCAAATGATGTTAACTTGTCGAGTTTTTTCAAAAACACTGGTTGTAGTTTTTTAATGTATTTTAAGTTACTGGACAACTTTTTAAAAAACTAATGGATGTTAGTTTTTTGAAAAGTTATTAACATTAGTCATAACTTTTTCAATGATATCTTTAAAAGTTTATTTTAATTAGAACATGAATCAAAAACAACGATGACGATGTTTAAGACACTATAGTCTTTGGATTAACTCATAAATACTTAATAGACATATATACTAAACAAGTTTTTCTTTATCTTCATAAAAGACGCAAATAATATAACTTAATAAAAAGTCACGTTCCAATAAGCTGCGTAAAAAAGAATTTTTCCAAACACAACTTAAGACCAAAATCGTCTCAAGTCAAATCTCTACAACATAGAAGAATAACGAACAAATTGAGGTGGGGTTTGTTTTTTCCCCTTTTTTTTTAGAAATTGGTAATAAGATTTCATTAAACGTTGGGCTTCATCTACACAGGTCATTCGGGCCTTCCATTTCAACTGGTCTACTTTCTTCATGGGCCTTTACTGAGGACCTTTGTCAACATTTTGTTCTAATAACGAACTTCCAAAAAAAAAAAAAACACACTTCTAATAATAAAAAATGAATACATGAATGACTTTTCTAAGTGCAAACGTGTACACAAATATTTCCTGTTAAAATGTAAATGTATGCTAAAAAGAACTCCTCAATCCTGATTAGTAGTGCCGTTTTTTTTACATAAATTTTTATTTTCAAATGACAATATTGATAAACTAGTTTTAATATACATATATACCATTTGGTAAACAAACATACACGTCAACCTAGTCACATTCCATGACAATAATAGCTCTGTTAAGGGTGTACATGTGTCTAGATTAATTCGAAAATTGAACCAACTCGACCCATATGGGTGAGGTTGGGGGTTGAGTTTTTTCTATTATAGGTTGGATATAGGTCAAAAAATTCTAAACCCTAACTTTCTAGATTAGGTATGGATCATAGGAATGAGTTATCTGACCTAACTCGAACCCAAAGGTGTGTGTGGATAAATAGACAGGGGCGGATGTAGGTGGGGGCCAAAGAAAAAAACATTATAGTATACATATTATTGTGTAAATAACCTTCATATAAAATCATTGCTATTGTAATCTCTTTTTAACTTCTTCCTCTCCTAAAAAAATATATGTTAGTGGCTTTTAAAGTTGTCGTATTTTTCTATTATAATTATGGTATCAATTATTTTGATAATTTATTTTTTATAGCCCCTACAATGAAAAATTTCTAACTCCACCACTGTAAATAGATGTAATTTTTGATGATATGTATGAATCATTTAAATAAGTGTGTAAATGTGCAGTCTGAATTTTCGTTCACTATTTTAAACACTTGGATGTGTATTCTAATGAATGATGATAGTGTTGTATGTTTTATTATTCCTAAAGATGCCTTCTTAAATCAAACTTGTCTTTTGACAAGTTATGATTAAGTTTTGTAGATTCAACTATTTTTGTCTATGTCTTTTTTTGTATAAAATTCAGGAATTGTAGAATAATATTTTAGCATCTTCAATACAAGATATTTTTTTAAAATTATTTTTGTACACATAATAGCCTCTTGGTCTCACAACATGTTTTGGCAACATGAATTATTGTCTTTTAGCAATTTTTTGAAAACGATAATTATATTGATAAGGATTCTTGATTATGGAACCACCACCAAGAACACAGATATTGTCTCAACTATTACAAAAGTGCCTAGGATCCAGAAGATCTAGAGAAATCAAAAGAAAGTTTGCCACCTTATTGCATTACAGGCCATGAAAGTCCAAAAATAATTAAGTTACTGTCCCAATCTCAGTAAAGACCACATAAAATGATTTTAAAAGGAAAGTCATGAAGAATGATCTTCCATGGAATTTTACGTGGGAAACATGGTCTCAGCCAGAGTGTTGGTTGATGAGGTGGGGGGCACAGTGAGAGAGTGAGTAGAAGCTCCCATATTTTGTTGAATCATGTTCTAGGAATTTTGCATTTCCGAGACGGATTGGATTAAAGCATCCCTTTCAAAACGTGTATCCAAATTTACCGATCAGGAATACATAAGGGAAATAATCTTAAATATGGTTTGTCTACTTGAATCAGATGAGTTGCGAAAAATTCTACTATTTCTTTCTTTCCAGATACTCCAAATTATTACCGGAATGAGCACATTCCAACTAGATTCAGATAAAGCAAAAAAACAATGGGGCTTATATCGGTAAAGATCTGAAACATGATAAAATGCCGAGTACAAAGGGCAATTAATATGATGATTAAGTTTTTGATGTATTTGTAAAGTTTTTGATATGATGATGATGATTATTATTATTATTAAATGTAATCTTTAGTTCTTAATAAATACACATAATACCTAAAAACCAATCCGAAATTTGTAGGTTGGGTTGGAAAGGATCTAAGTTAGGTATGAGTTGGGTATTGGTATAAAATTATCCAACCTGAACAACATGAATTGAGTTATGGATTCACCCTTAACTTAACCCATGTATACTGTCAAGTTCTATAACTATTGGTTATTAAATCTAATGTAATATCGATGTTTACCATCGTCATATATATCGAGGTAAAAAAGATTGGATGACAATCTACGCATGGAAATAATTGGTTAATTGCTGAAATATTGGTGTACTTCATTAGTTATGTTACACTTGTTTCAGTAAAAAATAACATCATAGAAATGCTCTGTACCTATATTATATTATTAGTTGTCATCTCTTACTTCAAAGAGAACTATGTTATTTAAGTACATCATCATTAAAATTATTAATTCTAACTTATTTATTATAAAACTTCTTTTCATGTAAAAAAAAAATGTTCATTACAAATTCATAACTTCAAAAATAAATAAATTACACAAATCTAATGAATATAAATTATCAATTCTAACCGAAGATAGAAGTCACTTCCTTTACCTCTTCTTGTCAAAACTAAAACTCTTTTTTCTACGTCTATATATCTCAATGATCATACATACATTTTACGCACACCTAGGTCCTCAATCCTCTCTCTCTCTCTCTCTCTCCTAGAATTTAGCTTTTTTTTCATAAACACTAGGTTGCATTATTTAAGAGAAAAAATTTATGTTATTAATTATTTACGATCAAATACATGTATATAAATATTTATTATATTTGTTAATATTTTCTATTCAAATTTTAGTTTGATAAGAAATAAATCAGGAACATTTAAAATATCTATCTTAATTTTAGTTTAGCGGTTTGCTAGTAAGCAAATAAAAGAAAGGAATCCAAGATAGGTAGAACTAGATGGTAATAAATTTGGAGTGAACCGTGAAACAAGTGTAGCATGGGACACATGGTCCATGTTTTATTGGATCGATACAGACAACAGATCCACTGATCCGGTTCCAGAATTAAATACATCCATCAGTTCCGGTGCTCTTGGTTTTCTGTCAAAGTACAGATTGACAGATTGGTTTTTTCAATTTTTGCTAAGTTAACAAACTAAAAGTCGTGGAGATGGATCTAACCACCAGTCTGTCGGTGAAATCGTAACTCGTAAGTATTGAAGATTGGACAAGGGGAAGAGTCCCGCGCAACTCCCCCACCAAACTCTCCATCAACAACCATTTTCCCTCTGGATAAACATGAAATACTTTGTTCGATGAGATAATTAAATACTTTGTTTGATAAGATATTTTAACCTTTCTTGGCGACCAAGTCTGCTCTTCCTGTATCCAGGTGGTTCTCAAGCCTCTGAGCAACTGCTTATATTAACTTCGCCCCACTTTCTTTTTGCAGAGCAACTGCCTCATTATATCCTCAACTCTATCCCCCATTCCTTCACTCTGAAGACTGTGAGAAGAAAAGAAACCCACAACAAGGAAGAACAGACTGAGAAGACATGCGTCACCACGACCACCACCACCACCCCCATCACCCAGGTAAAAAACCTTCGGTTCTTCATTGTTTTTCTTGCTATTTGATTTAGCATCGATATATATGGTTCGTTGTATCTATGTTAGATCTGTGTTGTTGATTTTGTTGCAGATCATCCTCACCCCCATCATTACCCACATCATTACCCACATCATCATTCTCCTCCTGTATTTGTAGTGAATCCTCCTCCTCCTCCTCTTGTAGTGCATTCTCCTCCTTCTCCTCCTCCTCCTCCTCCTCCGGTCCACCATCCTCCTTCTCCTCCTCCTCCCTCCTCCTCCTCCTTGGGTCCACCATCCTCCTCCTCCTCCTCCTCCTGTATTTGTAGTGCATCCTCCTCATCTGGTGCACCATCCTCCTCCTCACCATCCACCACCACACCATCACCACCACCACCACCACCGCCACTATGGTTGAAGATGCGCCTCTTGCTCCCAGATCTAAGAGGAAGCTACTGGTATTGGTATGTGACCCTCATCTCTACAACCTCTTATTTTCTGTTGCTCTTCTTTATGATCCGCGATTATTATACTAGTTATAGTGATATTGGAGAGAACAGGATTACCTTGATGAAGAGCATATGTTTCTCCTCTTCTAATTATGTACTTCTTTGATATGAATTGAACCATGGGATTTTATTCATATTTTTCCTCTTTCCCCTTTCTTTATTTTAGAATCAAAGCAGACCTGGAGTTGCCAATTATGAGTAGGAGATGAACTTAATAAAATTAAATAAGAACAATTTAGTATTGTAAAATTGATTTTTTTTAATTAGCTTTGTAGATTTGAGTCATTATTACTCAAACTAATTTTTTTTAGCTCTTAGTAAATATTTGATCTTAGATGAATGAGTCTAAAATTAAAGAACATCTATAATTAGTAATTAGTAAGGATTAACGAACTATTGTTGTAAAACAAAAAGAAAATAGCAACACAATCTTAATTATGGAAAAATAATAAAAGAAAATAGAGAGAGAAGGATTTCAAGTGAAGATTAATATCATTCAGTTGTTGTTGTGCACTTTACATCTCATCTCAACCTCTTCACATAAACATAAAGAAGGTACATGAAAAGACTCAAGAATGTGTAGAGTCCAATATCTAATACTAAGATAATGTAGAGAGAAGAGTTACAAGAACACAAATATTTTGTACTCCAAAGATAATCTATATCATTCCTACGATGATAGAATAGTTATAACAACAATACCATACATAATCTTGTTGCATATAAGTTCTGTGAATACACATGAATTTGGCATGAGGCCCAAATTAATGCATGAGTGCATGCCATCATATGGTTGCAGCTACTCTTTCTTCTTATTATTTTTTATTATTCTTTTCACAAATCTGAACCTTACGGATTAAAATTTCATCACAATCCAATTATCATAATTCCTTCATCCTTTTTGTTCTGATAACGAACTGTGTCTTATGGTCTCAAGTTTTATAAAATTTTAGAAAATTCAGCTGTTGAAATTAAAAACTATATTCATCTATAAGAAAAATCTAAGAAATTAATTAGGCTATGTTGTACGTTATCAACAAGATTAAATTGTTGTTTAATTGGCTGCACGTGATATGTAACATCATATTTTTCCATTTCACCTATGCTTTTATAAGTTTTTGTCTGAAAGGGTATGCCTCGATAAGTTGACTAGTTGTGTTTTGTCTTAAATAATTTTATGATGTTCTTTCTTATGATGTACAGTGTGAAGAATAGTCAGATGTGTGACAAGTTTTTCGAAGGACGATGTGTATATAACATTGTTCCATGATATTTTCAGTACTTGTGAGCTTATAGATTCCATTGGTGTTTTTCTTTTTCAGAGTAAATAAAAGGACCCAGAAAAACTTGGTAGCATCAGGAATCTGCAGTTGTATAACCTGAAGTAGGACTTGGAATACCAAGGATGTTGCTTGTTGTTACAATTGCATGAATTCGGTATCATGTGGGACCTAAATTAATGTTGTGTGTGAAGTAGTATCACGTATGTAATCCCTCGTATGTTCTTGAAGGATCAATATCTATGTTTTATAATTATAAATAATAGCCGTCATCCTTGGTATGTAATATGTCTCACCATTTCCCTTGGTCATGGATGGACGAAAATAAGAAAAATTCATTGCTTGTCTGCACATAGATTTGGTTGTTGACTTTCGCTTCCATGTGGTCGACCAGCATCTCAGATTTGCCCGAGCTTTTGAAGTAGAGAGAAGGTCTTCATTAGGGATTTCAGGAGTTTGAAATGGAAGGATAATGGTAATCTCAGGTATTATTAGTTAAACATTTAATATGATGATAATTAGTCTATACAATGTAACAGTTGTAACAGCCTACGTAGGTTTATTGGGTAGACCTTGTAATTGTGTCGGGAAGAGTTCATGTACACAGGTCTGGCATCGTCATCTCTGGCTAAGTATAAAGTCAAGTGGGATGGTTGGCAAGTATTTTGTTTAGTATCTTGTGTCTTGCGTGAGGAGGAAGATTGCATCTTGAATAGTAATTCACCCATTGTATCTTGTTTTCATTCTGTAAAATCCACCGTTACTTCTCTCCATTGTTGTCGATGATTGGCAAGACAATGGTTCATTGGCAGCAAATTGATGTTAGAGCCTTTTGATCCTTAAAACATGGAGCAGTAACTACACGATTGAGTTTGTTAGAGGCGAAGATGGAAAATTTGAATATGTTTGGAAAGGAGAGGAGTCAATCTATCAAGAATGGACAGTAGTGTATTCAAGAATCTCAAACTTGAGTTTTCTATATTCAATATCGAAGGTTAGAGTTACACAGTGGAGCAGCTACTTTCGTATCATCAAGTCGTCATTAATGAGTGGGTCACCGTATCTTGTTTTGGAGTAGACTTGAGGGTCTACATTATGTGTTTTATGTAAGATTTTTGATGTTTGTTTAGGAGGTTCGATCGGAGGTCCCAGTTGGGTCTACATCATGTGTTGTAGGGGGGGGGGAGAGATACATCATGTGTTGTAGGGGGGGCGGGGGGTTGGTGGCCTGATTTGGTGAATTACAACTTACAGATTATAAAAACGAATTGTTCAAGCTCGAACAGGGTGGTTCTATGGTAGATTAACTAAACGAATTGTCTACAATGATCTCAAGTTTGAGTGAATCATTACTTGGTTTATATTTTGTTAGGGGGCTCAGGGAGGATATACAGTTGAACGTCAAATGTTTTCAACTGGTCAATTTGTCTATGGCATTTTCTTTGGCTAAATTACAAGAGTCGAGGGTAGAAGCTAAAAGAAGATTACAAGGAATTGGTGGGTTGTATAGATCAGGAACAGTTGTGTCACAAGAAAGGAAGACCTTTGCTAATTTGAATCCTAATGTCAGGTTACCTGGTGCATCCAAAGAAACTAGCAATCTAGGCAATCAATTGAAGGAGGTGACATTTACTAGTCTGAAGAGTAGAAGAGGAGAGAAAATGACTTGTGTTTTAAGTGTGATGAGAAATCTCTTAGGGGGGAATAAATGTAAGAATAAGAAGTTGTTTCTTATTCAAGGGTCCATGTCGGATGATGAAGAGGAGGAAGAGTTCATAGAAATGCCAATGGAGGAAGTGGCTGAGAGGGAGCAAGAATCAATTCTACAGCTGTCAATACATGCTTTATCAGGGATGAGTCACCCAAATACTATCAGGTTATTAGGAGAGGTGGCAAGAAGGAAGGTTATAGTATTAGTAGATCCAGGTAGCCCACACAATTTCATTGATGAAAGGTTGGTGCAGAAAACTAAACTACCTGTCATAAGTAATAAGGGGTTAAGAGTAATGGTAGCTTTATGAGAGTTTGTCAGCTGTAAAGGATACTGTCTTAGGCAAAAGTTGAAGGTGGAGGACCTTCAAAATGAACTAGACATATATGTGATACTTTTGGGGGACAGTGACACTATCATGGGTGTACATTGGTTACAACCATTAGGTGATGTGTTTATATGAATTAAGCATATGACTTGTAAATTCTGTTATCAAGGGAAGTTTGTGGCGTGAAAAGGAAGATCTTATTCTGAATTAAAACTGATTGTTGCTAATGAGTTAGAAAAGGGGATCAAGAAAGTGACCCAAATGGCTTTAATTCAGGTACAACAAGTGTCTTATCAAACCAATGATTCAAATAGGATTGTGAGGCTAGAGATTGAGAAGGTTTTGGAAAGGTTTTTAGCAATGTTTGATGAACCAACTAGTCAAAGAGGGGGTGAGCACAAGATCAAATTGAAGAATCTAAAGCAGTCCACTATTGCCAAGCCCTAAAGATAGGCACACTGTTAGAAAATGGAGATGGAAAAGTAAGTTCAAGCTTATGTGTCCAAGGGGTTAGTTAGAAGGATTGTTAGTACATTTTCTTCACAAGCTTTGTTGGTTAAAAAGAAAGATAGAGATTGGAGAATGTGTGTTGATTATAGGGACTTAAACAATAACACTGTTAAGGATGTCTATCCAATGCCTATCATTGACGAGTTATTGGATGAGTTAGGGCATACGAGCTTGTTGTCTAAGATGGATTTAAGGTCTGGATACCATCAAATAAGAATGACTAAAGTGGATATAAATAAGACGTCCTTTAGAACTCATAATGGTCATTATGAGTCCTTGGGAATGCCATTTGGTTTATGTAATGCCCCAAGAACTTTTTAATCTCTGATGACTGATATCTTCAGGCCAGTTTTGAGGAAGTTTGTGTTGATTTTTTTGATAACATACTAATTTATAGTAATAACTTGATTGAACATGTTGAACACTTACATTCTGTATTAGTGTTACTATAGAAACATCAGCTATTTGCTAAGAGAAGTAAATGTTAGTTTGGGATGCAAAAGATATCTTATTTGGATCATATGCTCAGTGTTGAGGGAGTAGAAGTAGAACCTGAGAAGATCAAGGTTGTCCTGGCCTAGCCTATACCTACAAATGTAAAGGCATTAAGAGGATTTTTAGGCCTCTCTGGGTACTACAGGAGATTCATCAGGGATTATAGTAAGATTGTCTAACTTTTAATGATTCTTTTGAAGGAGGGATTTCAGTGGAATGAAGTGTGTACTTTGGCTTTTCAAAAGTTGAATTTGGTTTTAGCTCTAGTGTTGGTTTTACCATATTTTTCAAAGACATTATAATTGAAAGTGATGCCTCAAGAGTGGGAATAGGGGCAACATTGATGTTGGAAGGACAAACAATTGCTTTCATGAGCGAAGCCTTTTCTAAGAAATAAAGGTATTTACCAATTTATGAGAAGAAAATATAAGCTATATTGACAACAATCAAGATGTGGAGGCTTTTGTTATTGAGGAGACAATTTGTGATAAAGACAGATCATATCAGTCTCAAGTATTTGATGGATTAGCAAATACATACTCCAGCTCAAGGCAAGTGGTTAACTAGATTACTGGGATTTAATTACAGAATTGAATACAAACTTGATTGTTCTAATAAAGTGGTTGATGCCTTGTCAAGACAGCAAGGATTGGAGGAGCTAGGGCTTAAGTTGCAAGTAGTTACTGTGTTGGTTTCCAGGTGGTTCAAAATGATAAAGGATATGTGTAAAGGATATGTGGTTTTTGCAAATTTATTGACAGAATGGCATGATGGAAGGTTGAATAGACAAAAATATAAGTTAGTGGATGAATTGTTATATTATAAGGGTAGATTAGTTACAGTGGATGAAGGTAACTTGACGAGTTTGCTATTGTATGAATTCCATTCTTCACCTACTATGGGGCATTCAGGTTATGAGAAGTCCATCTCAAGAATGAAGTCTAATGTTTACTGGAAGGGCTTGATGAAGGATGTTAAAAGATATGTTAGGGAATGTAGCATCTGTCAAAGAGTGATGTGTGATAATACTTATTCTACTAGGTTGTTGTAGCCATTACCTATACCTATTAGTAGCTGGCAAGACATTAGTATGGATTTTATAGGAAGGTTTCCAAATTCTCAGGGGAAGAATGGATCGTGGTGGTTGTGGTTCGATTTACTAAATATGTCCATTTTGTAGCACTAAGGCATCCCTTTACTGCGAAGTATGTTGCCCATATGTCTGTTACTTCAGTGGTTCGTTGGCATGGGATACCAAAGGCCATTGTTTGTGACAGGGATAGAATATTTACTAGTGTATTTTGGAAGGAGTTAATGAAGGTTCAGGAGACTCATTTATGCATGAGGTCAACTTACCATCCTCAGAGTGATGGGCAAACTAAGTTAGTGAATAAAGTACTTGAAATTTATTTGAGGTGTTTTGTATTTCAACAGCCTAATACTTAGGGGAAAATGATTAGATTGGGTTGAGTTTTGGTGCGACACTTGTACTTATAACTCAACTGTTTTACTCCCTTTGAAGTCCTGTAGGATAAATCTCCACCCACATTGTTGACATATGTTTTAGATACCACTACGGTGGTAGTAATGGATCAAGAGCTTAGATCTCGAGAAGAAATATTAGCTGCTTTGAAGCACAACATGGCATGAGCTTATAATAGTATGAAACAACTAATTGATAGGAAAAGGAGGGAGTTGGAGTTTGAATTAGTGGATTAGGTGTTTTTGAAATTGCAACCTCATCGGCACGAATCAGTGGTAACTAGAAGTAATCAGAATTGGTTGCTAGATACCATGGGCCATTTCAGGTTTTGAAGAGAGTGGGTAAGTTTGCTTATGAATTGGCATTACCAGAGGGTACTAGCATACATCTTATATTTTATATTTCACAATTGAGGAAGAAAGTCGGTCTAGTGAAGGAAATTGTTCCTTTGGTGCAATCAATGAACTATCCTATTGTTAACGGGGTTCCTGATAGGATTTTAGAGAGGAAGATGCATCGTAGGGGTGACAGAGGTTTTGATTCAATGGTCCAACCAGGATAGCTCATTGACGACGTAGGAGGACTATTGGGAGCTAAAGATGAATTTTTGGACAGTCGATCTTAGGGACAAGATCTAATAAATTTTGTGTGTGTG
>JAMKQA010016043.1:0-13333 GCA_024699735.1 Posidonia australis
TCTGGTTAGCAGACATCCAGTCTTCCCATCTGCATCACATGCATTCATCCTTTTGTGGTTTTCCTCGTCTTTCCCTTAAAAGACTAGGTGGCGACTCCCTTTTCTTTTCTTTTATCCTTGCGCCTTCACCGTCATCGGCATAGCTGTGGTCTCCTCCCCACCCCTCCCTCCGGGTCGGGCACGGTCACATAATGAATTATAGCTATTGGAAGTGTAGAATGATAATCTATTTAAAATCAATTAATTTTGAATTATGGGATATAGTTGTAAATGTATTCACCTTAAGTTCCAAATCTTATAAAGAATGGAGTAATGAAGAGAAAGCCTTAGCTCAATTAGATGCAAAAGGATTGAATATTTTATTTTGTGCTATGAATCAAGAACAATTTAATAGAATATCAAATTGCAAATCCTCTCATGATGCATGGCATGTCTTACTAGTTACTCATGAAGAAACCAATCAAGTAAATAAAACTAAAATAAACATGTTAACACACAAATATGAATTGTTTAAGATGAAGCAAATTGAAACCAATGGAGAAATGTTGTAACACTCCGGTCCCGGGCACGCTACTAAATTACAGTATCATAAGTAAAATTACACTAATTACAGAAACATTAAATAACTATAATTAAAGCTCACCTTCAGGATCTCAATGTGCGGCTCGAAGCTCTGCCTCCTACACTGGAACTTGACTACACGCGATCTGCACCTGAAAACCAAACAAAGCACGCGTGAGTGACATCTAAGTCACTCAGTACCAGTCCTAAATACACAAAACCACAATTATCTCTGGAAAACCATTAAAACTTCGCTTTTAATTTTCAAAGATGGCTTTCTTTTGAAAATCTAGTTTTAAAACACCCTTTTCTTTTCATTTAAACCACTTGGGAGTTTGGTCCCAATTCCATACCCTTTTCAAAACTCAGCTTTCCTTTTCAAAACATTTGGAAACCATTTTCCAAAACATGTCCTTTTTTCAATACTTAGGATTTCTTCCAAAAAATCACGATCTTTCTCAAAACTCATCTTTCTTTCTTTTATACTTTCCAATACCTTTTCTATATTTAGAGGAAATCACATTTTTGACTAGAACCAGCCTAAAATATGTTGCCTCACAGGGTTCAAAACCAAAACCGAAATCATTGGCTGGTAACTGATTAAAACCACAATTCTTATTTTTTTTCCACTTTTCTTTACTAATGTTACCTTGATCAGGGGTAACCAGGCACACAAGCAATAGACGAGGACATCATTTACCCTACCTCCCTGCATTGTCACGGTGAAATTCCCCGTGCAGGATGCCACCACCCCGACCAACCGACCTCAAACTCTTTCATATATGCACGGGGATACATTTTTATCTAACGTCCCATTGGTGACTGAACAACTAGGTTCAATAACCCAAGCTCAGCCTACACCGTCGATGACCCGAACAACTAGGTTCAATAACCTAGGCTCAGCCTACACCATCACGAGCTCGGTGACCCGAACAACTAGGTTCAACGACCCAAGCTCAGCCTACACCGTCTCAAGCTCGGCAACCACAGTCGTATCTGGCAGCTGGTTTCATTGGAGTTTCATACTCCCACCACGTTGTCAACACCAGCCCCGTGGTTCCTTAACACATTATTAGTGTTTTATTTTCAAAACTCTTTAAGCTTTCTTCTTCAAAACCATTTCCATTTCCATTCTTTTTCATTGCAAGAATCTGTTTCCATGCAATACTTGACCCTCTTCTGGGGTCCCCACTCAAACCATGAAAAACCATGCTTTAAAAATCATAAATTAGGCCTCATGCCCAAAATTACTCGAAAGCCACACACATTTATTCTCTTTAATTCAGTTTTAAGGCCTTAAACCCAAAACCACTCCCAAATACATTTATTTGGGTTCTATATTCCTCTACATCATTAGCATGGGGAAAGCATCATTAACACATGCTTATTGTTCATTTAAAACCTTTTTCTTCGATTTTATATTTCCATTAACATATCAGGGCCAAGGCAAAATCGACAGACCGAAACCAAGTTCGGTATACCGAAAATCCCTGATTCGGTCGATCGGTTGGTTTCAGCCAACCGAAACCAGGTATCCTGACTTAATCTGTCTAGATTTTGGTATACCGAATTTCCCGCAACCAGGGCATTCCCCTGTTTCAGTCGACGAAATCGCTGGAATGGGAGCCTTGATCAGACCTCCCAAACACACATCACAAATTACCAATAAATCATGGAGTGTAGACCCTTGAGTCTACTTCAAAATCCCTCAAATCATTCATGATTTCATTAACTACACAATCCACACAAAAATCACAAAGGGATGAGACTCAAAACGGTTACTATAGCCTTCATCCCAAAATCTCGTATATTCCTACAAATTTCCATCCTAACCGCATGATATCTATGTTTTCATGATATTCAGCTCATTCTCTTCAATTCCCTTATTTTTCTACGATTTTACATGCATTTTTCATCATTTTCATGCAATTAACTCAATTTCAAGAGAAAGCAGAACAAGGGGAGAGGAGTGGTCAAGTACCTCTCCGGCGAGCCTCCCCCCTCCCCACATCGATGACTCTCCCGCACTCCAGCGCAGCCCTAGAGCGAAGCTTCCTCCTCTGGTGGACCACACCTCCAACTACGCGCATCGTTCTTCCTCTCCTTCTTCTCCCTCGCATCACCATTTTCCTCTTCCACTCACCTCCGCCTCTCTTTATCTCCTCCTCCTCCCGCGTCACGTCGGTCGCCCATCACGTCGAAGAAGATGGGAAGGCATAGGCCAGCGTCGTTGGTGGCACGGGCTGGTGGAGGAAGAAGATAGGGTGAGGTTAGCTCGTGAGTGAGAGAAGGAGAAAAAGAAGGAAAGAAAAGAGGAAGGAACGTGCATGCAAACTGAGGCGATTGTGCATCCTCAAATTAGACTCCACATTGGTCCCAAATCACAAGCAGGTGTACAGAAAGCCAACCACAAGCTCACACATCCAAGAAACAACAGATTATCCATTAATAAATCATTTATACAATATTACAATTAATTACATGATTTACAATTAAAAATGGATAATCAGGCCCAGATGTCACAAGTTTATGTCAAACAACCCCCTGGTTTTGAAAATAAATCCTATCTCGATCATATTTATAAATTGAACAAAGCATTGTATGGACTAAAGTAAGCACCTAGTGCTTGATATGAAAGATTAAGGAAATTCTTAATTGATCAAGATTTTTCGATAGGTGCTATTAACTATACTTTGTTCATAAAGAAGATAGATAATGACATTTTAATTATCCAAATATATGTTGATGATATCATTTTTGGATCGACAAATGAAAATCTATGCAAATATTTTTTTAAGATTATGCAAAAAGAATTTGAAATGAATATAATAGGTGAATTGACTTTCTTTCTAGTATTACATATAAAACAAAACAAAGAAGGAATATTTATTAACCAAGAAAAATACACTAGGGAATTATTAAAGAAATTTTGTATGGAATGTAGCAAAATAGCTTGGACACCTATAACTGCCTCTACTAAGTTAGAAAAAGATGAGAATAGTCAAAAGGTGGATCAAAAATTATATAGAAGAATGATTGGATCTCTTTTATATTTAACAGCTAGTAGAACCGATATAATGTTTAGTGTATGCTTGTGTGCAAGGTTTCAAGCTTCACCAATGTAGTCACACCTGAAAGCTGTTTAAAGAATCTTAAGATATCTACAAGGATCAATTGATTTTGGATTACATTATCCTAGTAACTCTAGCTTAGATCTACTAAGGTATAGTGATACCGATTATGCTGGATGTAGGACCGATAGAAAAAGTATTAGTGGAACTTGTCAATTTATAGAATACTCTTTAGTTTCATGGTTTAGCAAAAAACAAAATAGTGTAGCACACTCAACAACGGAGGCTGAATATATTGCAGCTAGTTGTTGTTATGCTCAAATTTTATGGATGAAACAAACTCTAAAAAACTTTGGTATAACATTATCCACAACTCCAATTTACTGTGATAATACAAGTGCAATTAATTTATCCAAAAATCCAATACATCACTCGAGAACAAAATAAATAGAAGTAAGACATCATTTCTTAAGAGATCATGTTCTTAAAAATGATATTAAATTAGAATTTATTCTTACTAAAGAACAAGTTGCAGATATCTTTACCAAACCTCTTGATGAGCAACAATTCACTAAAATTAGAAGAGATTTAGGTATTTGTAAAATATCAGATATATTACAAAGTCTTGTGAAAATAATTTTTTTGGTACACCGAAAATTTTCGATATACAGAATTTCTCTGTATTAGTCTACTGATGTTTATCGGAATACCGAATTTCTCTAAGACTTGTTTAACAGTCTTCCGAATATATTACAGATGACCGAAAATCTCTATTTCGGTACACCGAAAAATTTCGGTCTATCAATATTTCTATCAGATCTTTCAGGAACCTATTTTCAATATACCGTTTATCATCGGTCTATCGAATCCGCTGTGCCAATCTCTTTAAAAATCTTATTTCGACATACCAAATAAATTTCAGTATACCAATTTCCACGTATTAAACATTATAATCCTAGGTTTTCTCTTTTCATTTTCACTGTTCTCTTATTTCCCTCATCCTCATCTTCTCCAGCGGCACTCCGAAATTCCTCTCCGAATCTTCTAGTCTCTGATTAACTTTCCCCCTCTATTGTCCTCAACTCTCCTCCGGCTCCTAAGTGCTTCTCCACCCTCTACGAAGACATGGCTTTGAAAAAGCAAATGGCCTCTCACCTTAAAAGAAAGCAAGTCGATCTTCATGATTCACTGGCTCCATCTGATAGTCACTCCTTCTAATTTGTGAATGAAGATGCTCAACGGGCACATCAAGAAAGATTTGCCAATAGAGAAGTCCTATCCGGGAGAAGGGTAATATTTCAAGAACTTGGATCCGTTGAATCTCTTTTTGCCTTTCAAATGCTTGTTCCATTCCTAGGATACATAGGAGACAAACATTATTTTCCTCAACTGATTTCTGAATTTTATGCCAATATGACCATTTCTCAAAACCTCATTCAATCATATTTAGTTGGTATAGATATATCCTTTGATGATGTGCTCATAGGACAGTTACTTAAAATTCCTTCATCTAGGATAGATATCACTATCTCCACTTATGAACTTAATTGGTCCTACTCTGACATCAACAAAGCCATTTCCCAAAACCCTAGGAGTACTTTCCAACCAAATAAAATTAACCAACTCACAAAGCAATCGAGGATAATTGCATATATCATAGCAGCCAATATTGTACAAAAAATAGGACATTTTGACGAATTGAGTGAACTCACATGTAAAGTTGTGTATGTAATTACCAAGAAAATTCAAGTCAATTGAGCAAGAGTCATAGTTCATTGCATGACCCATGTCAAGACCAAATTATTTTTTGGCTCAGTCCTCACCTATCTCTTTGAGTATTTCGATGTTCCTTTTGAAAATGAGTCTAGGTTAGCTATCAAAACTAAACCCTTAGGATCATTAGCCATAGAAAAAATGGAACAAGCACTCGATAGGTCAAAAGTGACAAAAGATATCCATCCATCATCTTCTAATGCTCCACAAGTCGAGGAAAACTCTGAAGCTCTAAAGAAGAAGAGGATGCAATCGCCTAGAAGATCGACATGCTGCAGCAACAAATAAATGAATTAAAAATCCGTCAACAACAGCAGCATGAAGAAAGTCGAGCTCAAATGGAATTCATCTTGTCAAGGCTTGAAGAAACCACCAAAATCACTCTAAGCTAGAAGCCTATTAAGAGCAACTTGAAGACTACCACGCTGATATTCAAGAGTATATACATAAAGACTCGTCTCCTGACTCTTGAAGTAATTGCAAGGATTTTTTTTTTTTTTTTTTTTTGTTGTAAGACAATGACATGTATCATCCTTGATACATAACTGAATCTATCTTGGACATCTTCAAAGTAATGACGTGATTAATCTTACGTGTTGAGTTTTGTTGTGTTGAATTTTTATTACTTGATTGCATTTGGAAAATCTTACATAGTTGTAACTGACAGGGGGAGTTGAATTAGTAGGATGTATAATTTCCTTTTGCTTATGACAAAAAGAGGGAGATGGTATATCTAAACATATGATAAAATCCTAATCCTATTATTCATGATAAGCTCGATGGACTAATGTTCTGATGGGGTATGTTATTGGGGTTAATTCTGTTGGGCGAGGTTTGCCAACTTACTTTAGGTGCTTGTGGGGTTTATCTAGTTTAGTTGAAGTGAAGCCAAGAGGTAATTGATATTTTCTACTTCAGTTTACTAATCCAGTGGATATGGAGAAGGTCCTCGAGGGGTCCATGGTTTATCGTTGGACGGTTGTTGATATTGAAGAAGTGGACTCCAGACACTAAGTTCAAGGTGGATCGGTTGTAGTTCATACCACTCTGGGTGCGTTTCTCGGTGCTCCCTCTACAGTATTGGTCAAGCAGGATGCTTGGAAAGATTGGAAGTGTTTTGGGAAGGCCTGTCATGATGGATCAGAGTACTTCTGAAGCTTTGCGATTGGATTACGCCTGTATGTGTGTTGAGGTGGGGCTTGATTTTGACTTTCCTGCTTGCATTCCGATGCTTAACCGTAGTTCAAGCACGATGGAGGAGATTCGAGTTGAGTACAAGTGGAGACCTATTGCTTGTTCTTATTGCTCCACTTTTGCTCATGAGGATAAAGCGTGTGCTATTAAGGCCTATTTAGAGGCCAGTTGTACGGAGAAGAAGAAGGGAGTTTTATCTCAAGATGGTCTGCGGTGCCCTACCCAATTGCTTCCTTCGAGCTCTGTGACAGGGTGTCTGGATGCTCTTGAATGTGTTGCTGGCGGCTCAGGCGTGGGCTCTGATTTGCAAGTGGGTGTTGTTAAGGGTAAGAATCTTGGTTCTCCAAAGAGCAGGGTTTGGAGGATGGATGTTTCCAAATTATTTGGTGTTGATGGGTCTGAGGTTGCTTGTTGAGTGGTGGCATCCCATGTTGCTTCAGTTCTGGGTACTTCCAATCGCTTTGGAGCATTGGAGGATGTCGGTGGGCTGACGTTGTGTGGCAGGCCGAGGGACGAGGTTGCTGATCCACCTAATCACTCCCATTTGAAATGAGGATTCTGTCTTGGAATATTTCGTGGGGCTAACTCGAGTAGTCACCGAATTATGCTTGTTGAGAAGATCGGTAAAGGTGCTTTTGATATTGTGTCTTATGGAGCATAAGTTGAAGATGGAGGAGGCTATTTTGAGGTTTGTAGATTTTGTTTGGCATGGTGCATAATCCCCACAGAAGAGGCAGTAGTAGAGGAACTCCACCACCATTAGACTCCTCCCCATCATCCTGCACAACATGGCCAGGCCCAACAAAATTAGGCCCATGAACGTCAGAAGACTGCAAGAGCCCCAGTTGCATATCAGACCCATCCAATAATTCACCAAATTCCACGTCATTAACAACTTTAGGGTTCCTACCTTTTGAAATTTGAACATTTGGATTCGCCACCACATCACCTGACAAAGAGTCATCTTGACGAACCCACCCACTAATCACCTGAGCCCCACCAACCATACCCTGATTATCAAGGACGTTAGAATGAGACTTAGCCTTGTCAGACTTGTCAATCCCACCTCGAACATGGCTCCCCTGCTTCCTTTCCTTTTTGTCAGGTTGTACCTTGTGAGGGTCAATAGCAAAAGATGGACAGACATCACCAATGTCACCCACGTTAGTAGAAGTTGAAATTCAAAAATCCCACCAGTGGTTTCCTGCCTAGACTCACTACCAGCTGCACCTAGATGCTGCTTACGATGAGAACTCAACCTAATTGAAACAACCACGTCAAGCTCAGATAAGGGCAGTAGAGATCCCACCATCTGAGCCATTCAATCTACCCACCTTAACCTTGTGCTTTCCCATTTCAAAATCCCTCACACGAACAACACGTGACGAGAACCTCCACCTGAATGAGTAGCAGGCTCATCGGAAACCATCACTAACTACACTGCCATAAATAACTCAACAAATTAGCAAGCCAAAGCTACGAATTTAACAAAGAAAAACACAGAAACCACCCAAGTAGTAATAAAGAAGCATCCAAAAAACACGTCACCGGAGAACAACAACACCACCACTCTAGCGACAAACCCACCAACACAGAAGAGCTTGCAATCACACAACCACCTGAAGGAGTAGAGCACGATCACTCCAACTGAGTAAAGTAGAAGAGCTCACCACACCAAAGGAGTAAAATCAGTCCTACAAACCAGAAATGAAAAGATCAGGACCTCCAACGAGCAAAGTACTCGACAATGAAGCCAACACATCGAAAATAGGCAATGAGGAAAGTCTCCCTCCCCTCCAAAAGGTAGGGATAGTCCCTCCCCGCAAGGCCCACCCACCAACAAACCGAAAAGACACCAAACTTCCACCAAGATTTGCCAACAAGCTTCCATGAGTTAACAGGTTTAACCCAACTTATTAAAAGTCCTAACCATACAAGCTCTAGCCAAAGATACTCTTGACACAAAAGTCATTCACTGTAATTGAGGAAAAATCTTTTTAAATGTCATCTACTTGCTCAGGCCAAGGGATTGAGCAGAAGTATCCCATACTAGACTTGATGGGACCACTATCAACCTACCAACTCCTCACATACTACCATAATCGTACATCTACCCTACATCATTACTCTTCCCTTCCTATCACCTCATCAATAATGCCCGACCCAACCACCTTCAAGACGACTCATCTCCCTCTACTCCGACAAACCCATCATGAAGATGCCACCCCAATACCCCTCATCCGACCCAATCACAACCATCCTTGGATGGAGTTTTCACCAATTTCACTACCCATCTTTGAACATATATGGAAGGGAGATTTAATAATGTGCTATTTATTAGATAGAGAAGCCAATTTATTTGAGAAAGATTTAATAATGTGTTGTACAATCTACAATCACCGGATTTGCAAATGGAAAGTATTTTACCTATCCATGTTCTAAACCTAAATCAAAGGTAGGTCTAATGGAATATGTCAAGCATAAGTATAGATAATTTCGGCATTTCGTAAAAAAGACCTTCAGAAGAGGGCAATGGGAGGAGGGTGCTCCCTTAACATATAATAATAAATGAAAGATATTTCTCAAGGTCCTTGAAAGTCATTCCTAATTAATTTAAATATAAAAATATCCAACACGATAAGCCACCATCCAGCCACATCATTTTTCTAGATTGCATTTTCCCTTGTAGATGGGATATGGTTCCATTTTTATGAGGATGATTACATGATCGTAGACATCATTGTACAGCAGAATACAATCACCAAAACTATTCATCCATGTAGAGTACTGCAAAATACATTCTACTTCATGATCTGCACAACAACAAAAGCTTAGTAAATGCCATCAATTCAGT
This sequence comes from Posidonia australis, assembly GCA_024699735.1. Classification (NCBI taxonomy): domain Eukaryota; kingdom Viridiplantae; phylum Streptophyta; class Magnoliopsida; order Alismatales; family Posidoniaceae; genus Posidonia; species Posidonia australis. The sequence continues at coordinate 9,454 of JAMKQA010016043.1, forward strand.
CACAAAAAACAAGTCTTTCTGTTGACCTCGCCTAGCCTTGGTTACTTCTAGGTTTGAAATAGAAACCTCAAGTCCTTTTCAGTCAACTTTGACATGGCTTCTGCAGATTCACCAATGGTCCTACAAATTGTAGAGTAAGAGATCACTTTATAATTTCATAAGGCTGTTTCAGAATCTAATTATAAAGAAGGCATACCCGTCAATTACAAGTTTCTTTTTCTCCTGCAACTGCAGAACCCGTTCCTCAATAGTGTCCTTGATCACAAATCTCACCACTCTGATTGAGAAACAAGGTGAAATTAGTGATATAGATCCACGCCACTTAACCAAAAGAGGAAGAAGGATGAGAATTTAGACTGCACTGGATTGGTTTGTATTGTCCAATTCTGTGAATCCTATCTTGAGCCTGACTCTCCACTGCTGGATTCCACCATGGATCCATTAAGAAAACCTGCCATTCAAAGTAAAATGAAAAATATGCAATACGACTTCCAACAATTACCTAACCATTCACAATACGACTAAGATAGTTTTGAGGCATCTTAATTATAAAGCAATGTAAGGAAAAATATCACATAGACATCAGATGCATATTCCAGAGCAATAGGACTCACAACTCAATCTGTGCTTTCAATATTCATTACCTACAGTTCGAGATGGTCTCATCAGCCTTAACGTTCCGTAATTTGTGACGGAAGTTTGACTTTTCCCAGACATATTCAGTGATTGTAACATTGGCAGCAATAATGTTAGTGACGAGGAGAAACCACCAATGGAAGTCTTTCTACTTCAGAACGTGGATGTTCTTTTGTCACTTCGTATTATGATTATTGGAATATAGGAAGTCAATGTTCATTGTAGTCAAATCTCACTTGCAAGAGGCATTGGGAGTGTAATCTGAATGATTTAGGAAGAATAAGTTTAAAACATATATAATATTTTCATTGTTAATGGATTGGTGGCATCCCAATTTTGCTCTAACATTTTGCTTATATTTAGAAAAATCATAGGAGGAATCCACCCACACTACCTCTTGGATTCACCCCCCAACATCTGCATCCTCTATCCAAGCTTCCTAGATGTCAGGTTGTGGAGCGATCATTGTTCTTTAGTTTTGACTTGATCCTTTCATACAAAACATTCTTTACCTCATGTGAATCAAGCAAAGAAATGGCTTTTAATTCTGAACTATTTATCATTACTTTATCAAGCATCAGGAATAAGAAATTAGTACATTAGTACTTACATGAGATGCCACTGTTAGATTGAGAGCGACACCACCAGCTCTCAAGCTCATCAGGAAAATTTTGACATCAGCATCATCAGTAAACCTGCTTATAGCTTTTTCTCTTTCAGCCAAGCTCATGCTTCCTACCAACTGAACACACTTTATGCCAGACTGCAAATACAAGATATCATCTAATGGTCTTCTCATATGGACAATTGTAGATTAAAGATAAAGTTAACTTTACCTTTTGGAGGGAGTAGTTAATCAGATCTAAAAATGAGGTAAATTGGCTAAACACAATCCCCTTTGCTGAACAGTCATCTTCAATCATGTCTCGAATTTGTTCCCTCTGCAAAAATAGAAAGCTTTAGAGATAGCAACGACGGAGACATGAGAAAGAAGCAAATAAACAGAATTACACAAAACATGCTATTAGATTAGAGATAAAAGGGATCTATGTTATTGATAATGAATAGTTACACATATATATAGGTACATCAAATACTCTATTAAGATAAATGGATATCCAATAACCCATCTACTATAAAACCACATAACTAACTCTCATACTCCATCTCATGCGGGAGCATACATATCAACCATGCTCAGTTTGTCACACAATGACTCAAACATCGCAACACTAATGCTCTTTGTGAATATATCTGCTAGCTGCTCAAAAGATTAAGTATAACGAGTAGAGATAATCCCTCTCATAATCTCTGTCTTTCACAAAATGACAATCAACCTCAATAAGTTTTGTTCACTTTAATAATAAGTAATTACACATATATATAGAGGTATAACAAATATCCTATTAAGATAAATAGATATCAAATAATCCATCTACTGTAAAACCACATAACTAACTCTCGCACTCCCTATCATACTAGAACATACATATCAATCATGCTCAGCTTGTCACACAATAACTCAAACATCCTAATACTAATGTCCTTTGTGAATATATCTACTAATTACTCAGAAGACTAAGTATAAGAAATAAAGATAATCTCCCTCATAATCATGTCTCTTACAAAATGACAGTCAACTTCAACGTGTTTTGTTCGCTCACGGTAAGTGGAACTGTTTGCAATGAAAATGACTACTTACACTGTATAATCATAGGAACCTCAAGCTCAACTCCAAACTGCTCTAATAATGACTTTACCCACATCATCTCACAAGCTGTCTAGGCCATCGATATATACTCAGCCTTTGCACTAGATCTTGATATAACATTCTACTTGTTGCTACGTCAAGTGACCAAATTGCCTCCTACATAGATGCAGAAGCCAGATGTAGATTTCCTATCCCCTTGATCTCCTACATATCCTGAGTCTAAGTAAATTACAATCGTGGTGTGTTCATTTTTTATGTAGACTAAACCTTTTCCTAGAGCGTCCTTCACATATAACAGAACATGAAGGGCTCTTAGGCTCATGCATAAATTGACTTAAAAGGTTAACTACATATGAGATATCGGGCCAAGTCACAGTCAGGTAGATAAACTTCTCGATCAACCTTTTGTACTTATCAAGGTCCTCACAACTCCAAACTGTTGTCCCAGAATGCACGTGTCTACTCAATTGAAGTGCTCTCTGGTTTATATCCCAGAAAATCAGTCTCTTGTAAGAGATCTAGAACATACTTCCTCTGTGATAGTATTATCTTGCCATGTGCATAAGCGAACTTAATCCCAAGGAAGTATCGAGGCTTTCCCATATCTTTTGTCACAAAGTATGACTGACATCTAAAATGTGTCTATGTTTGCGTTCTGCAATCCTATTTTGCTGTAAGGTGTGTGGACAAGATGTCAAAGCACAATAAGAAGCGATTCTATGCTGAACAAACTTAAATACATTGTCAATACGTATAACTTTAGGAGTAACATCAAACTGATTTTTTATTTGTCATAAATGTTCTGAGTACATCATAAACATAACTACGATCCTTGAGTAAATATACCCAAGAAACTTTAGAAAAATCATCAATAAAAGCAATATAATAGCTATGCCCTAAAACAAAATGAACTCTAAACGAACCTCAAATATCACAATAAACTAATTCAAAAGCAATAGTACTAGACACAAGACGCAATCTTTTAAAGGAAACACGATGATACTTACCCAACTGACAAGACTCACAATCAAACTGTAACACTAGACACTAAGACAAGGCTTGCTGAAGCTTCTGAAAAGATAAGTAACCCAACCGATAGTACCACAAGAAAGAAGACTCAAAAGCAAACACCATAAAAGCTACTTCTCAAGGTATATCATCACGAACCAACAGGTACACTTCATTTCCTCGCTCACGGCCTAAACCAATCCTCCTCTCCGTCTATAAATTCTAAAATGTACAATGAAAGGAAAAGAATGTGATGCAACCATAGAATCAAACGTCGGTTTCGTGTCGGACTTCGGTCCGACAAAAATAGGAAATGTGTCGGACATCGGTGGAAATGTCGGTGGAAACGCGGTAAATTTACGGAAGTCCATGGAAATGATAAAAAAACTTTGAATTTTGATTTGAAACTCTTAGATAAGCTAAAGTAAGTAATAATCATTGTACCCCTGGCTTTAAAATCCACAATTACATTTTCACCTTTTTGTTATACCTTTTCTTTACCACTACTTTTAATAATTTTTATTG
>JAMKQA010016044.1:0-19013 GCA_024699735.1 Posidonia australis
TTAAATGGGCCTAAGTAGGTCTTGTGTGCCCAAGTGGGCTCAAATTGGGCTTAATGGGCCTAAGTGGGCCTTCACGGGCCCAATTGGGTTTCCATGAATTAAATGGCCTAATGAGGGTTTGTGGGACCAAATGGGCTCAACCAAGATTTAAGCTCAGCCACCACATCCTCATCCTGCAAAAGAGGAAGAGGCGGTTCATCTTATGGGAGAAAGAAGGAAAAATTTTGAAAACCTTATGCATGATGTTTTGAAGATATGAAACTCAATCAGCAGAAGCATGCATAACAAAGCAGCAACCGTCCCTTGTAGTTCCAAGCAGCAAGGAAGGAAAAAATATTTCTTGGCAGTTGTGGCAGTTAGCCAGTGGGGCCCACACGAGAAATAAGTCAGAGGTGTAGAAATGCAAAATGACCGTGACAATTGTGTTCCAACCTTTATCATCTCACAGCTCAAGCATCAAGTGTAGAATATGCAGTGTCCAGCACGTAGCTCACAAAATGCACCATGTGGGGGTAATTTGCAGAAAACCCCCTACATTATGAAAAATTGCAAATCAGTCTCGGAAGGACGCAGGAAGTTTGTTTCAGAGCAGATATTTGTTGATAGACAGCAGAATCTCAAATGTCATAGCACGATGGCAATACAACAACCAAAAAGCAGTTTGGTTGGGTAATTTGCAATAAAGCCCAAAAGTTGTGGATATTTGCACGTAAGCCCTCACCTTTGCAAGCAATTTGAAGAATCGCTGCAAACAAGAAATCCGAGCATGCATCTCGACAAGAGTGCCAGTCTCCGCACCACAACCCTGGCAATCAGCATATTGCAGTTCCTTCCAGAGGAATAATCCTGGAGTTATCGCTTTGTTTTCTGGGATCTCATCCTGAGCGGATAAGACCCTACTCCCCTTTGGATTTCCGCGGGCGTGGAATCCATCTTGCTTGACTTTGACCGGACGGTCAATGGCGTTTGCGCCTTTGGATTTCCACGGACGTGGAGTCCAACTTGCTTGACTTTGACCGGGTGGTCAATGTCATTTGCCCCTTTGGATTTCCGCAGGCGCGGAGTCCAGCTTGCTTGACTTTGACCTGGCGGTCAATGTCGTTTGCCCCTTTGGATTTCCACGGGCGCGGAATCCAGCTTGCTTGACTTTGACAGGGCAGTCAATGTCCTTTCCCCCATGGATTTCCGTGGGCACGGAATCCAGCTTGCTTGACTTTGACCAGGCGGTCAATGTCCTTTACCCCTTTGGATTTCCGCGCCAATTTCCACGGGCGTGGAATCCAGCTTGCTTGACTTTGACTGGGTGGTCAAGGTCCTTTGCCCTTTGGATTTCTGTGGGTGCGAAATCCAGCTTGCTTGACTTTGACCAGGCGGTCAAGGTCCTTTGCCCCTTGGATTTCCGCAGGCGCGGGATCCAGCTTGCTTGACTTTGACTGGGCGGTCTAGGTCCTTTTCCCCTTTGGATTTCCGTGGGCGTGGATTCCAGCTTGCTTGATCTTGACCGGGTGGTCAAGGTCCTTTGCCCTTTTGGATTTCGCGGGTGCGAAATCTAGCTTGCTGATCTTGACCGGGCGGTCAAGTTCATGTGCCCCCTTTTGGATTTTCGTGGGCGCGAAATCCAGTTTCTTGGCTTTGACCGGGTGGTCAAATGTCCTTTGCCTTTCCTAGGCTTTCCTTGGCTTTAACCAGGTAGTTAAAGTCCTTGGTTTCTCGGATTTCCTTGGGCAAGAAATCCCGTGGCTCGACCTTTTGACCAGGTGGTCAAGGTCCTAGCCCCTTTCTCAGATTTCCTAGGGTAGGAAATCCCGTGGCTTGACCTTTTGACCTGATGGTCAAGGTCCTAGCCCCTCTCTTGGATTTGCTGGGGCAGGAAATCCCGTGGCTCGACCTTTTGACCGGATGGTGAAGGTCCTAGCCCTTTCCTTGGATTTCCCCGGGCAGGAAATCCAGTTGTTGACCCTCTGACCAGGCAATCAAGGACCTTTTTCTTTTCTCTTCTAGATTTTCGCAGGCGCGGAATCTAGTTGTTGGACTCTCTGGCCGAGTGGTCAAGGTCCTTTTGTTTTTCCCTTTGGAGTTTTCGTGGGCGTGAAATCTCTCTTTGTTCGCCCTTGGTCTGTGCGGACCAGGCCCTGCTTCGCTTAACAAATTATCTATTTGTCATGCCCCCCTTTCCTTTTCTTGGGCTGGTACCCCCAACTACTCAGTTGACAACCGTCATGCTGTCAGACGTCTGGGGTGGACAACGCTTGTTTAGCTTGTCGTATCCCGTCTCTAGGTTGATTACCTCATAATCCGGCTGATGAGTCCGACAACTTATCATTTTCTTGCCAGTGCTTTCTTTTGTTTGTGTTTTTCAGCATTAGCATTAGTCTCGCATCGGCTTTCAGCATCGGCTCTTGCATTAGCATCTTGCATTAGCATTACATCCCTAGCATTTAGACCAGTAGGTGCACGCACTTTGCATTTGCATTTGCATTTGGCAACAAGTCATGACTTTCAGTACATCCGCCGAATAAGTGACTTACCGCCTATAGCAAACACCCTCCTTCTGTAACCTCAAAATGGGGGTATCTTTTCAACCCTGAGCATCGGTCTTGGTTCCTTCGTCCCTCGACCTCGCTCAGGGAGGGACATCTGTAGACACCCCGATTTTGAGGTGAATCATTAATAAGACTCCAGTTGTTGCTTTGGATGTGACTGATCCTTGAACCAACCCCAAACTCATAGCAAACCCGCAACCCAGTTAGAAAACTAGACCAGTAAGGGAGCACTTACCTGGCACACTAACCTAGCACACCTAGCTAGCACACCTCTCTAGCACACCTAGCTAGCACACCTCTCTAGCACACATAGGTGGCGCACATAACCGACGCACATCCCTAGCGCACACCACTTTGCAGGCTACGGGCTGCTGGCTTTCCACCTCCCATAGCTATTACCTCCAGCAGCGAATATGCCATGGAATCTTCAAGGCTTTTCATCTGCGAGGCTCTCCCTATTCCCATGAGTTACCCATGAGAAAATCCTATATAAGGACCCCCATAAGTAGTCATGAGAAGAGGTTACAAATCCTGAGTTGAAGTTAGAAATCCCGAATTCTGCAATTCTGCTCTGAGCCAGCTTCTTGCACGAGTCACGTCCTCTGTCCAGCATCCTATATTCGTTTTCTGGAGCACACTCTTGCATCCCTAAGCACCCTTGGTCCTTCCAAAGCAACAAGGATCTCTTTATCTCTAAAATATCGAGAGGAACATCTTGAGAGGTAGGCCTTCCACCTCTTCTTCCTTTTTAGTTTTATTTTCAGAAAACATGACAAAGCATGCTTAAACAGGTACGTGTAGACTGTTTCATTCCATGTTTTATGAAGTCTTCATGATAAACATGCTTACTCTTTATGCAAAATAATCTCCATGCTTGTCTTTGCTTGTGTTTCTAGCATAAAGCTTGCATAAGTTGTTTTCTTCTTATCATTTCTTTGCACACAGTTTTGCCATGCATTTAAATATTATCGCACATAGAAGCATGCTTATGATCATCATTTCGATTGGTATTTATCCAGAACATATCTATGCTTTGGCATTTTCCATGCCTTCATACATGAACCCATCAACTTGTTTTAATCCTAAAAGCATGATTTACATGATGATTTTCGATCCTATGCATTCCCATCATGTTTTCAGTTTTTAATGTTGGCATGAACCCATCTGCATTAGCATAAATCATCTTGCCTCTCTGCTGGGGCGGGTTCTGGATCAGATTACAGTCTGACCCAGACTCCCTAAGGCGCACATCCTAGCCGCACCCAACCCGCGCACCATTCTGGCGCACAATGCAGGCACGCCAAACTGGCCAGAGGTCAGATCACTTGCATTTAGCACCTTTATTTGCATGGTTTTATCTGAGGTTTTGAGTTTGATTCTTTATGATTGATTCTCTGATGTACCATGATATCATCTGCATGATTTATAGCTTTGATCGAATTGTTTTCCAACTGTTTTCTCTGATTCATTATTCAGTTCCATGTTGAATCTGGTAGGCCGATTGCACCTTACTCCTTAGTGGAGAGCCATGTGCATCGCCCCAGGATCCAGTGGCTCGGTTGGATCGTGCATTTTTCATCTAGTTCAAATAGGTGAGATCTTGTGTGAGGCTTCTAGCCCTTGAGCTCAAGGTCATTGCATTGCATTTGCATTTCTAGCACTTTCAAGACATGTTTTTCCGAGTTTTACAGAATGATTTCTGCTGCATGCTTTTCCAGAGTGCACCCGCTGACGTTTTGGTTTTGCGTGGCTTTCTGTTTCTCCCTCAGCATATTCTACTGGCCCACCTAAACGCACATAGGTGGCGCAACAGACTGACGCACCAGTCTGGCGCACCAAACAGGCGCAGTGGCCTGTTTTTCACTAGCACACAGCATGTTTTTCATATGTTTTGCTTGCTTTCTCGACCCGATTTGCTTCTAGGTTTTAATTTGGTTTTCTTCCTCGATGCATTAGGAAGGCACAAATTTGTTTTCAGCAGTTTTCTTGCATTTTTAGATTGCATTAGGCATGTAGAAAGCAAGGATGATAAATCGCTCAAGACATTAGATCTTTGATCTTATTATGCAATATTATTGCATCAACTCCTGGCCCGGCACACGAGTGATATTTCTGAGCATTAGGACACACCCCTACACATCATGCACCTATACTTTAGACACCACACGCATTTGCATGGCATGGCATATCGCCCTCGGGCCTACAGCAAAGGCTGCAAAGCCGACATTTCACTAGCAAGAGAGAAACCAATAGAAGACCGAGTTATCGGGCGTACGAGGGTGCCTAACACCTTCCTCGTACGTAACAGGGATCCTTACCAGCATTTCTGGTTTACACAGCCCCTTTCTATTTGTTTTGCATGATTTTCATGTTTTATGGTTTTCCGCTTCTTCCATTTTAATAGTCTAGGTGTCGACTCTTGCATTTTTGCATTTCTTCTTCTTTTCTTTTTGCCGTGGCTTTGCCGCTTTTGGCACATAATATTATTTATTTGTGGCCACCCCCGACGGCATGGTTACAGCATCCCACCTCCTTTCTTCATCCTTTATTTTGCTTAAACTAGTAATAAATCTATAGATTAGCTCGTTCATGACATGAGGTAGAGATTTCAAAATTTTTAGTGATTTATTCAAGGATTTTCGTTGAATTTTTGATATGACTGCAACAGTAGTTCACAATGGATCTCTAGCTTTGAATTTTTGTAACTCAAGCTATACAAATCAGTTTTTGATGATTTTTTCCCCAAATGGTAGAAGACTTAGGGTTCTATGATTCCATGTATTTCTACAATTTTAGCGAGTCTGTGGAGTGATCGCCTCAAGTTCCCACTCCAGACAATTTTCGTTCATTGGGTTTCCATGTTTCCTAAATGTTTCTAAAAGCTCGACTCGCGTGTTGGCCCCATGGACCACCCCCGTGGGTTGGTCCGATGGCGAACAATAATGATTTAGGCATACCGAGTTCTATGTTGATGATTAATTGATGTAAATCCTGATTTTGATTCTGAACATGATTTATGTAATGAAAAATGTTTTGGAAAATGATTTTGAAAAGAGAATGCATATGTTTCGAAAATATTTTCTGTGGTTCTGGTAGTAGCCACGTAGTCGAAAGATCATATTGATAGAGAGGGGGTATTAATACTTCTGAGAAGTCGAGAATTAATCCAAGGTCGTAGTTGCCGAGTTTGAGTCCAAAGATGAAGCCTCATGACCATGGTTGTGGTACTACAAGGCCTGGGATATGGGAGTCCTGGATTACTGTTAGTGCTGGTGCTAGTCCTGTTCGAAGTTTGAGTCCCCAAGTGCTCAGGCACCTAGGGGCATTGGTAGGACACACCTCGTGCTGTGTGATATGTGGATATAGTGAGGCCGTGGCTAGGATAGTTAGACTCCAGCATGGGGTAGTTCACCACAACAATGTAGTAGGAACATGATTGGAGCATTGCCCACTAGTTATGCATGGTCGAGCACCTGTTTCTAGGGCGACTCGACTGGTTTTTACTTTGTGTGTGTGTAATATTTGTGCCCAAATTATCTAGAAAAAATGTAATTAATTTTTGTAATTTGGATAATTAGCTATGTATTATAGCTTGTGTCAGACTCTGTCTCTGATTAATTGATTTTATCCCTGGCAATTTCCATACAGTGTGGTATTTTGGACAGATGCGTGCCACATGTGTGCATGTTGGACCGAGTGGCTGGATCAAGAGCTGAGTCAACTCAGCATAGTGCCATACAGCCTCCACCACCCTTCACTGTGCTTGTCACAGTACTCTGCAGCTTTCTGCCATACCCAATCGCCAATCCGTCGAGATCTCCAACGACTGTCGTCAAAAAATGATGACACGAAGGCAGTGGCCTTAAATGGAGTAGGAGAAGAGGCGATGGAGGGGGGTAGACTGGAAGGAGAGAAGAAAATTGGCGAAAACCAAAGAACCGAGGAAGAAGAGAGGAGGAAGAGGAGGCGTGTTCTGTCAGTGGAAGATAGCTCACCGGAGACCCTCGTGTCTAGAGAACTCATAGGGAAGGAGAAAGGAAGCTGCCGAGGAGGGAGGATCATCGGAGATCACCTCTGTGTATGCATTCCTTTGTCTCATTCCTCCTTTATGTTTGTGTTACAATTCCATGAAGTATGCTATGATTTAGTGTAAAAAGCTTGAATATGGTAGATTTGAGTAAGATCATCGATGAATGTGATTTCTAGAATTTTTCCATTATTTACTGTGCATTTTAGAAGAATTTTTAGAGTATTTGCGACAATGGCTTAAGATGTGTTCTATTTGCTTTTGATTTTATATCTCTACCAATAAGCCACGGTTTTTGATGAAATTTATCCCAAATGAAAGTAGAATTGTCATGCTAGATTATATGTTTTATGCAAGATTTGTGGTTCACCAAAAAGGGGTCTGCCAAAGGTTCCAATTTCGGCAAACAAGTGGTTGGGCTCAGGGAATGTTTATTAAAAACGGGCATTTCGGTATGCTGAATTAGGTTTGGCATGCAGATTTCCTGTCAGTATTCGACCAAAACCCTGATTTCGATAGAATGAAATGCTTTGGTCTTCCATTTCAGGGTATTTCGATTGACTGAAATGTCATAGTCGCTCGAACCAAGGAAATTCAGTTGACTAATCTGGGCCTAGTTCAGTCTACCATTTTGGTTTGGTTTGCCAAACAAGACCTTAGAGCCAAGTAAAAGTGATTTTTATAAAGATGATTATGAATGAATTTTTATGCCTAATTGCAGTGTTTTGGCATATTGTTTAAATAGAGCTTTATAGAGGATTTTAAGAGACATCTCAGAAGAAAAGAAAAGTTATGCAGAAACGATTCCCAAAATGGGAGAAATTTAAAATAAAGATTTCAATGAAAAGATGCATGTTTTAATAATAAGATTTCTAGTGTTTTAGCCCAGATTATTGAGAATGGGAAACCAGAGAAAGGTGTTAATTGGGTTGGGTAAGATAACTCGTAAGCTCAAACACCAAGAAAGAAAGGGGCAATAGGAATCACATCCCCATGCAAGGAGAGAAAATAGTGAGAGCCTAGTCGCTTAGAGGGGCTTAAGGAGCCCAAGAGTGCAGCCTATTGGCCAAGGTAGACGATGGAATACCTAGCATGGAGAATTTCACCGTGATAGCGTAGGAGGTTGAGGCTGGTGCCTCTCCCTTCATTTGTGGCTAGGTCACCTATGATGAAAGTGGCACTAGAAAAAAAAGTGTTTTCAAATTTGAGATTCAGAATTAGATTTAAGCTAGAATGTTTTGGCTTCTATGTTTTAGCCAGATTCTAGTGAGACGAGACTAGAGTTTAGGACTAGTGCCAACCAAAATTTGTGTTTCAAATAGATTTAAGATTCACATTTTAGGCTGGGCTCTAGTCCCAAAGTTGTTTTCCAGAAATGCATTAGAATAGTAAAGGAGATTTAGAAAAGAAAGAAAAGTTTTGAAAAGAGCATGATTTTGTTGATATTTCTTGAAAAGGATTTAGCAAAATTTTATTCAGAACTTCTATTTGGAATTTTGTTCCAGTAATAACCTAAAATAGATAGATGTAAATAAAGATTTCCAAAAAAGTTTAAGAAAGCTTTGGAAGCTTAGATTTTAGTTCATAAGTGTTTTTCATTGTGTTTTTCATTGTGTTTTTCATTGACACGTACTGGGTGACTTAGAAGTCACTCACATGTTTTTTTTTCTTGCCTTGGTTTTAGATGCTTAGTTGGATTATAGTTTAATTTCTTTTTATAAGTGCATTAATCCTAGTTACGAGCTTTTATTTCGTAACACCCGGTTTTGGGGGTATTACAAAGTGATATCAGAGCACTAGGTTGCACTAAGTACACCAACTTGGTAGTGTTCTAGTTAGTGGCTCCATAGGATTGCATAAGAAAGAGAGAGTTGCACATGACATTTGTGTTTTGTGTTGGCAGCGAGATGTGGAGAGGCCGAGGCCGAGGTAGGACCACAGTGTTAGGATCTGACATAGAGCAAGCCAGAGGTACCTGTTTGGATATTAGGCATGAACTAGGAGAGATGATGCAATGATTCATCTAGTCCATTAGAGGCAGTCACAAGGATGAGGCCAAAGGCGACTCATGGATTAAGTAGTTCTGCTAGTTGGGGCCGCCAATCCTGGACGGGCGTGACCAGCCAAAGGAATGCAAGGTGTGGCTTTGAGAATGGAAAAGATACTGGAGGGCATTGAGTACCTAGCAGAGAAGTGGGTTTGGCTAGCCACGTTCCAGCTTAGATGTGATGTCAACCAGTGGTGGAGGTCTACATGCCACACTAAGTTCCCTAACCAGGACCTACTAATGATCACCTAGGAAGAGTTCCAGGAAGCATTTTATGAGAGGTTCATCATCGAGCATAAGAAGGACAAGCTAGACAAGGTCTTCATAAACTTGAAGTAGGGGAATCTTTCTATGGCAAAGTATGAAACTACCTTCCATGAATTGGAGCAGTTCTCCCAAACTATTGCCACCGAGAAGGGTTGAGCCAAGAAATTTGTGGAAAGGTTGAACGTAGCACTTAGAGCAAGAGTTCTCATGTTTCTGTGCTAGACACTGACCAATGTCGTGGAGCTTATGGCTCGCTACGAGGATGAGCACTGGCTGTTTCAAAAAGAGTTTCCTAGAGGGAAGGGGCAGAGATTCTCTCAGCAGTCTTCTACTTGTAGTACGCTCAGCTCAAGAAGTTCTAGAAGCTTCGAAATGAAGAGAAAGGAGTAGTTTGAGTCTACTATGGAAGGGCGCAATATTGCTAGGAAAAGCTATGCCGGACCTAGTCAAACCGATTCCACTAGCGGTGTAGGTAGAGGACCCTGCAATATTTGTAAGAGGATGGAGCATATAGCAGCACAGTGTAGATTTCGACTGTAAGGGATAGATGGGGTGATGTGCTACAACTACGGAAAGACCGAGCATTTCTAGAAAAGTTGCCCAAAACCCTAGAAGATAGTTGGAGATAAGCCCTGATAACCTACCAAGGGAAGAGTTTTCTCCATCTCTGCTCTAGATGCAAGTCCCTTAGGGGACATCGTAGAATGTAAGGAGTAGTGAGAGATATTATAGATATGTGTAATTGTGTTGTACTATGAACCTTGTAAAATTAGCACCGATGTCTATAATAATTATTATGGTTGTGTTGTGTATAAATGTTAGGATCCTTTGTTGTAGCTGACTGAAAGGCTCGGATTTATTCGACTCAGGAAATTCATCTTCATTCATATCTGTGTCATTTGTGGTCGAGGTTGGAGACAGACCAGCTAGGTTAGCTTTCTAGCTGGATGTAGTGACTTCATTACGAGAACAAAGTCTAGCATGGAAGTGTTTTAGGTCAGTCAATATTTAGCTAGGAGACAAAGATTTCCAAGCCTGTTTGATTCTGATGAAGATGCAAGAGTATGACGTTATTCTAGGAATGGATTGGCTAGCACAACACTCAGTGATGATAGACTATGCTAAGAAGAAGGTTTTAGTAGAGTGCTCAGGCTAGGGGTGGTGCATGATACAAGGAATAAGGCCAGGAGAGCCAAAGAAAATAAGTTGAACAATCAAAGCATACCACCATCTAACCAACGGATGCATGGGATACTTGGCCAACGTGATGGTGTCCTCCTCACCATTGTCCAAGGCACAAGACATCCTAGTTGTTGTAGAATACCCAAACATATTTCCAAAGGAACTGCCAGGGATGCCGCCACACAGAGAAGTATAGTTCATGATTGATTTGGTGCTGGGTCAGGCCCTATCTCGAAGACCCGGTATAGAATGGTACTAGCAAAATTGAGAGTGCTTTAAAGCCAACTGCAAGAGTTGTTGGACAAGGGATTTATCTATCCAAGTGTGTCGTCCTAGGGAGCACCAGTGTTATTCGTCAAGAAGAAGGATGGTTCACTCCGATTATGCATTGATTATCGGATGTTGAATTAGATTACCATTAAGAACAAGTCTCTGCTACCTAGGATCGACAATTTATTTGATCTATTGCAGGGAGCATCAGTTTTCTCCAAGATAGATCTGAGATTCAGATACCATCAGCTCAAGATCCAGGAGACAAATGTGCATAAGATGGCCTTCAGAACCCGATATGCTCATTATGAGTTCCTGGTCATACCGTTAGGCCTTTCATGGACATAATGAACAGAGTGTTCAGGCCTTACCTAGATTAGTTCGTCGTCATTTTTGTAGATAACATACTAGTATATTCTTGGGATATAATGACCCATTAGATCCACATGAGGACCATATTAGAGACACTAAGGCAACATCAGTTATATGCTATGTCCGCCAAGTGTGAGTTTTGGCAAGCAGTGGTAGCCTTCCTTGGGCATATCTTCTCAGGAGAAGGCATTAAGGTAGATCCATCCAAAGTAAAAGCTGTAAGTAGTTAGGCCAGATCGAGAATAGTGACAGAGATTAGATGTTTTCTCGGGTTGGCTGGTTATTGCTAGAGGTTTATCCAAGACTTTTTAAAATTGCTACTCCATTGATCAAATTGACTCAAAAGGAGGCTTCGTTTGCTTGAGACTGTGGATGGGAAATGGGTGTGTTGTAGAATCGTTGTCGTGTCCACTCACTTCGATGAGTCATTGTGATCGCTACTTGCCGATTCACTTTCGTTAGTTGACAAGGAGTCTTACGGGGGTGTAGTGGTTGTGATGATGTGGGCTCTCAGTTCATTTGGTCATCAATAGGATGTTGCCTAGCGGCGTCCTTGTGCTTTGTAATATTCTTCCCTTCAAAACAAATATGAAAAACAAGAGCAAATGGATTAGACTAGGTGAAGAGATAACAAAGGAAAAATATAAACATGCAACTAGATACTAACCAAGCGGCGGTTCCCTGCATGCATATGCCATGATTTAATAATGTATGCAAGTTTTTTTATGATAAAATAATGCAAAAAGGAAGATACTCACTTCACCCGTGTACACTGTGGAGTCGATGAGGAAGTGGAGGCAGGTTTACGGAGCTCCGTAGGTGCAGTTTGGCCATAGAAAGGGGTTGGATCTCTGATCTGAGCTTCTAGGAGAAGATGGACATGGAGGAGGGGCCGAAAAGCTCTTTCTCTCAGGTTTCTCTACTTCCCTCATCTCTAGGGTTTCAAGGTGGCTCCTCAGGATTTTAATGTGCCTCCCCTTGGGTTGAAGACATAAAGGGCTATTTAAAGAGTTTGGGGGGCTCAAGATCTCGTCATTGATGAGTGGGAGATCAATGGCTAGGATCGAAATCGTTTTAAAAGGCAAAAAATATCTTTTTAGACCTCTTCACCTGTTGAACAAGCGACTGAATCATTCAATTGCCGCCCATATAGGCAATAAGTAGATTGACTCTGGATTCCGTGCACATGGTGAATCAACAGCTTGCTGGCACAAAATCTGCCACGTAAGCTAGTCACCTATGTATATGGTATCGAGAACTAAAAAGGAATTATTTGCAAAATTACGATCATGAAGTATCAAATTACGAATCCATTAACAATGTGAACACAATCAAAACATAAAAATCACTCTTGTAATGAAAAGATATTTAAAATATATTTCCAAATCCAAATCAAACTTAAAATGTTAAGTAAATTGAATTTGAAAATCAAATCTTCAATAATTACGAGAAAATATCAATTAAATCAAGGATAAATCTAATTTATTTTAGATTCATAATTATCTTGATTTTTGGATTTTATCTTTATTTTCTTGGCATTATATTCAATTAAATATAAGCTATAAGATTAAAATGTGATAACTTATCATAGAAAGCTCATTTCTGGAAAAAATAAAGATAAGTAATCTTAATTATCAAGTCATCCAAATTTCAATAATTTTCTGGAATTATTTAGCATTTATCATGAGTTATAAGATTTGCATGGATATTTAAATGTTGGAAAATTATAGAAATTATAATAATTATGGGAAAATCATAATAACATCTATAAATATCCCAAATATTATATTAAAGCCTAGGATGACAAATTATCTAAAGAGAGAATTCCAGGATTTGTGTCGCCTATCGATGTGGCACCTCGAAAACTAGTCGCCATTTGAAGTGGTGATGAGTCTTGTCACTTGTTAGACGGGCAACATCCTGGTCTTTTACAGTTTACTCCCTATCTTTGCTCTTATTGCACAGAGATGCATTAATAACTTAGAAAAACATAGAAATTCCATGGGAAAATCAGGAAGAAGGTTAGAGCTCCTTAACCATGTGATTTAGGATGCCTCAAGGGTTCCTATCTTAGGTGAACTCTGGAAAATGCAAAAATAGGATATTTACAGATAACCCTCCTTGTAGTTAATCTTGGGATAAGATTGGCTCCAAGCTAAGAAGGATATCTCCATTGAGTATTTCCTGAAATATGGAGTTCACTCTGAAACAATCTGCCACGGATTCCAGAAAGAAGTCTACACCAATTGGTTTCGAGACATGGTCATACAACCAAAAGGTGAGAAGATGAACTGAATCGGTTTTGGGACATGGTCGCAAAGCCAAGTGGTTCGATTAAACTAAAGGATTGTCTTCATATTGAAGCCTCAAGCATGGAGGGGTCAAGCTGAGGCTATATCTCGCAGCTGATGTTGTGACTTATCAATCATGTAGAATGACACTTCAACGAGGCAGAAACTAAAGAAAATAAAAGGACAATTAATGAATGCCGTCATATTGAAGGCTTAGGTATGGAGCGGTGAAGCCGAGATTATGTGTCGTAGCCAATGTCGAGACGATTCCAATCATGTAGAGTGACACTTCAATGGGATAGAACTAAGGTAAATAAAGAGATAATTAATGTAGCTTCTTGTTTGAGAGCTTGCTCAAATTGGAGTAAACGAAGATAGGTTTGATTTGATTGGGCTTGGGGAGGATCACACGTCCTAAGGGTTTCTAACACTCTTGAAGAACATTGGTCTTTTAGCACTCTACTTCCAATACATGGTTTCTAAATGCATGGATGTATGATTCAAGCAAACAATAATGTAAATGCAAAGTCAATCAAACAATTCGTTGTGGTCAAGCGTTTTCCATCCTTGAGTATGACCAGTACTCTCAGGAATGGACCGTCGTCCCACAACTCGACTTAGTAAGTAAATGAGTTCTATGAATAAAGAACCGGGTGCGGGAGTGAATTCCTCCTTTACCAAATCGAGGTTTGCCTATTAGTCAGAGTAGTGTGTCTGTGTACACTATTGAGACTCCAAAGGTGGGAGTCCATTCATAGCGGGACTTTGTGTAATGCCACAGTGGGACTTGATGCAGCTTCACGGTGGGGCTTGGTTTGCTAACACTTGGTGGGATTTTGCCTACACACTTAATAAAACATGCTAGTAATCAAAGGTGTACCTTTCATATCCTAAAGGGGTTGGCTAAGTTGCCTAGGAAAGTGTTGTAATGCTATCCTTTATTCCTTATACTTTAGATTAGATTGAGAGAATTAGTCTTGGTCTTAGCAGGGTATGGACAACCAGAACCTAGTGGACGCCGATGGTGAGTCATCCATGGATGCTCTAAAGATCATTGTGGGGCAATGCCTTTGTGGGACAAAACACACCCAAGTAGTGAATGCATACTTGAGTAGGACGTTCATCCCCAAAGCCTAATGGATCGATGGTTGCATCATCAACCGGACCAATTCCAGTTTCATTACTTACTAGGTTTTCACTTGTAGGTAAGGTAGATGGCACTACTTATTTTATTTTTGGCTTTTCTTGGTTTTCTGATTTTTCTTTTTGGATTTTTTAATTTTCTGATTTTTTTTTTTGGAAATTTTGGAATTTTCCATTTTTTTGATTTTTGAATTTTTTGATTTTTCAATATTATTATTTTTATTATTTTCCTCTTTTTTTTCCTTTTTTTTTTGTTTTTTGATTGATGATGATGATGAGTGTAGTCACAACCCTCCCTCTTATGTATCTAGCATTACTACCTTGTATTATCTAAGGTGAGTGAGTTACCCCTTTCATTGTGCCTTGGCCTTTTGAGGACTTAGGACTTCGTATTAGCTTTTGTCGATCATTATCTCCCTCATTTACTTGGTCCTTGAGTTTCTAGGCTTCCTACCCATTGCTTATATAGGTGGGAGAGTGGGGAAGATTCAAGGTTCAACAGACTCTCAATGTTGGTTATAGGTTTTGTGTCGCTCTTCAATGGTTGGCCCTAATGCACCTATAGCTAACCCAAGGGTTTTGGCTTTTATTTTTCTTTTTCTTTCTTTTCATTTCTTTTGGGGTTCCCCTCTTTGGTTATTTTTCTATAGATGCCCGCTCGTCACTACCTTCTCAGACTTATGCTTTGACAGTACATCAACTTGTTCGTCAGTTGTCTCACCCTATTTTGAGTACCCGTCATCACTACCTTCTCGGACTTATGCTATGACGAGGTACCCAACTTTTGCATGCACTCCACTCTTTTGGGCGCTTCTAAGTTGTTTGGTTTTTTTTATGCACTCCACCATTATAGCTTTCTCAGAATTATGCTAGGAGGCCACACAACACAAGCTAAGCGACTTTTATGATATCCCTAGGCTCTAAGCCTACTTAGCTCTTATCTCCTCATGCAAGGTGTTTGTGAAGATAGGACCAAGGTTAAGGTTATTCTAGTTGCTCATCTTCTTTTCTATGTGAGAGATAACTTTCTTCCTTAGCTACTACTAGGTCTTAGGTCCTTTCTAAGCTTCTAGCATGTTGATTGAACGGTGTACTTCAAGAGTACATATAACTTCCACGGATCTAAAGGTATTTTCAGGTCATCCTACCCATTGGGTGGACCATCCCTAGGTGTTACATCCTTTGCTTAAGAAAACCCTGGATAATACTTTAGCAATCCTACTTATTGGATTAAGTGGTCAGGTGTGTGACTTACACTCACTCATCTATCTTTATTATTGTTTTCTATTGCTATTATCCTAGCATACAAAATAACAAAGTCAAATTAAAGGAAATTTCTAAGGAAAAAGGAAATTAATGTCGTATTTACATGCTTTTGAAATAAATAGAAAGATCATGCCCCTAGCCGAGCTCAGCTGAGTTCCTTATTTCCCTCCCTAGATGGAGGGTTATACCTGTGGGATGGTTGTAGGAGCCTACCCCTTGCGTTGAGCACATGAGTTCTATTGTAGGTGTATCTTGGTGTTTTTCCTTCGGTTTACGCCCATTTTTAGCTTTGCGAGGATCCCAATTGGACTCTTCTTGATCTGGTTCCTCCATTCTACCCCTGGTGGCTCTGTATTGTGCATGTGAGGATCCTACTAGATTTCTTTGACGGAAGCATTCGTAGATGCCCCCTAGTGGGCTTTGCTCCTTTGGTAAGATCTGGTGGCTTGGGTGGAGGGTCTGCCCTTGCATGCTCTCGATGGGGATGTTGGTAGAGCAGGTTGATAACAACCTCTAAGGTGTACCAGTCTTTATCGTCGTACTCATAGTAGATTGGTGGCACGCTCTCTATGTCTTCTGCTTGATTCTGCACTAGAGGTGGTCCTTGGTTAATGGAAGCTATGATGCCTTTGGTTAGCATTTCTTAGACCTGATGGTTGTCCCTAATGTCGTCCTAGTCGTCATACTCATCGGAAATGGGTATTTCCTATCAAGGTTCGTTAGGTGTCTTAGGGTCCTTCTTTTCTTCGGTTGGTGGTTTAGATCTGCTAGTACGCACATGATATCCACCAGCTCGAGCATTATTGACTCGTCTTCGTCCTCTTCGATATAGATTACTGGTTGATCAGGCAATGTACTTCTAGACCCTTCTAGCATTCTAAAAGCATGGTTGAGTGGTGATGGGAGTGCCTCCTGGTCGTGCTCTTCGGCTTCGTGATAGCTCTACTATGGAGGGACGACATGATAGTCCCCTTGATTCTGTTGTTGCCCTCATTCTTGCCTTTACTATTGCCCTTGTTGGATGTAGCCTTGGTGGTTTGGAGGTTGTTGATATTGATATTGCTGGGGCTACGGTTGCTGCTGCTGATATTGTTGGGGCTGTCATTGGACCTGTCGCTGCTATTGGAACTATGGTTGATACTGTGTGTGCTGCCGCTAACATTGGACTAGCGATTGATAGTGCACGGGTTGCCCCTGCTGAATTGATACTTGGGCTCGGTCACTTGTAATGCTCTCGAGTGTGCAGTCAAAGGTCTTCCGCTAACCCTTTTCTTCAAACTCCAGGAAGTGTAAGTCCATCCTATTGCAGTGGACCCTTGTGGCTCTGTCGTACAATTGGGAGTATGTATTAAAATTGCCCATCAGTAGGCCTGCTCTCAAAGCTCTAGTTGTGTTCTGAGCTATGACTTCCACTACTTGATCTTCAAGGATACAACATTCTAAATGGGCTACCATATCCCTCCATCTGCTGGTATAGGTGGCGAAGTTTTCATTCGGCCTCATCTTCTTAGCAAGGAGGTCCACAATGGTGGGCTTGTGTTGGATACGGTAGACGTATTAGTGTAGAAATTTATCTAGCACAATCTTGAAGTGACTGAGGTCATGCGTTGTGAGCGTGTTGAACCACCTCAGAGATTTTCCTTCCAAGCACTTCAAGAAGAGGTATATTGTGAGCCAATTATCATGTTGATAGGGTAGGGTGTCCATGGTGAAGATGGAAACATGGCTTTGTGGATCTCTCGTCCCATCATACTTCGATGTCTTGGGCATTCTAAAGCCTGGTGGTAGAATAAAGGTTGGGAACTTGGACATATTGAAGCTGAGCCGTGCTCGTGATGTAACCCTTGCCTAAACCAGCAGTGATTCCATAGAGATGTATTCCCTAGTCTTTTACAATTTACCCCTTGTCTTTTATCTTATTCCATAGAGATGCATTGAAAACTCAGAAAAAACACAAACATTCCATGGGAAAATCTAGAAGAAGGTTAGAGCTCTTTAGCCATATGATCTAGGGCGCCTCAAGGATTCCTATCCTAGGTGAACTCTAGGAAATGCGAAAATAGGATGTCTACAGGGACGAGCAACGTGAGTAGAGCTTCAACGAGCTGAAGGATTGTCATGTCACAACCCCAGTTCTGGCATTGCTGTCTGGTAGTGGGGGTTTTGCAGTGTACGATGACGCTTACAAGACTAGATTGGGATGTGTGTTGATGCAACATGGTAAGGTAGTAGCATATGCCTGTCGTCAATTAAAGGACCACGAGATGAATTATCCTACCCACGACTTAGAAATTGCCGTAGCAGTATTCACCCAAAAGATTTGGAGATACTATTTGTATGGTGAGCAATTCGAAGTCTTCACAGATCATAGAAGCTTGAAGTATATCTTCACACAGAAAGACTTGAACCTGAGACAGACAAGATGGGTGAGCAATTCGAAGTCTTCATAGATCACAGAAGCTTGAAGTATATCTTCACACAGAAAGACTTGAATATGAGAAATTGAATACTCATGCAATACCCCGGCCTAGTCCACTCCTCACGATCCTATTGAGATTTTCCCTTATACTTATATAATAAAACACTTACTTGTGTTGGCTGTCCCACCAACCCAATCCTTGCTTCTTCCACTTCTCGTATCCTGAGAAGCTAAAGCTTCTTCTTGCAGTTTTACAACAGATGACTTCTATAGACACCCCAATTTTGAGGTGACTCATTGATAATTCTCCAGATGTTGCTTTGGATGTGGCTGACCCCTGAACCATTCCTAAACCCATAGCAAGCCTGCAGCCCAACTAGAACTCCCGATAGGTAGGAGAGAGCACCTAGCTAGCACACTTAACTGGCACACCTAGCTAGCACACTTACCTAGCACACCTAGCTAGCACACCTCCCTCGCACACCTAGCTAGCACATTTACCTAGCACACTTAGCAGACGCACATCCCAGGCGCCTAGCCATTTTGCAGGGTGCGGGCTGCTGGCTTTCCACCTCCCATGGTTGTTACCTCTAGCAACGAATATGGCATGGAATCTTCCAGGCTTTTCATCTACGAGGCTCCCTGCATTCCTATGAGTTACCCTTGAAAGTTCCCTATAAATAGACACCTATAGGTAGCCATTGGGGAGGATTAGAAAGTTCAAGACACACAATTGCAACCAGAATTCTGCAGCTGTCCCTTTGAGTTCTTGGCTTTCTTCTTGCATCCAGAGATATCCTCAGCCCTTCCAAAGCATCATGGAGCTTATCATCTTGAGTCTTCTTTGAAGGAACATCCAGGAAAAGGTAGGCCTTCTCGCTTTTCTTTTTTACTTCTTGTTCTTTTACATTGGAATAAGGCATGCTAGAAGCTTATATATGTTCTGTTTTCGTCATGTTTTCATGAGATTTCAGTGATGATTTTGCTTATTCTTTTTTTGTAAGATGTTCTCCATGTAAATCTATACTCTCATTTGCAAGCATGCTTACTTTCCTTCTAGCATAAAAATCTACACCATATTTGCATATATGAGCTGTCTTTCTCTTACTATTTCTTTACACATGAATCCATGCCAAGCTTCTAAATGCTAAAATCATGCAGTAGAGATAAGATAACTTGTATGTGT
>JAMKQA010016045.1:0-14987 GCA_024699735.1 Posidonia australis
GGAGGTTAGCTGAGGATTAGTGGCTTACTCACACTAATCCATCCTCTAATCCCAACGATGGTGTGATTAGCAGCCGTAACCACGTGCAGAAGGGAAATGTCCTCCCGCGCGGTTCGAAATTCAAACCCTGCAGAGGGAGAGTTCCCCCCCGTGCTGTTGGAAAACAGCACCCGAAATCCTAGAGAGAAGCCAGAGACTCTCTCTCTAGAAAAAAAAAAACTGCCGTCTGAGGTTCGGGGATTTTGTACTGGACTGGACTTGTGGTTGATGGGCTTTGCCCTCTTGGAGGCTGGGGCCTGTTTTTTGTAGGCCTCTTGGGCCTTCCACTTTGTGTACAGTTTTTTCTTTTAATATTATGAGGGTCTCCCTCCTTACTTGTGACAAAAAAAAAACAATAACATGATATAAACATAGTAAAAGACAAATATAGGGATTAAAATGCAAAATTCACAAAAAGAGTGAGAATCTGGATGAAAACTACACTCATGGCTTCTATTCTAACATGCAGGCGATGGATCCAATGTCAATGCAACATTGAGTTGTGAAAATTGCACTTAGATAATGTCTTGATAATTCAGGGTTTAAAGTGCAAAATTCACATATAGGTGCAAATGTGGTTAAAATGTGAGACTAAAACTCCATTCACAGTGAAAACATGATTTCTAAATGTACTCTACGATTAAATGCAAAAATATGAAATGCAATAAGTGAAAAAATATCCAGAATATGCAAGAAAACATTTAAAATCCTAAAGGATGTATTTAGAAATAATCGAAGGGCCTATATGCAAATTGTATGTACTCAGGAATGGTTTGATATGAATCTAGGAACTTTCATGAAAAATTTAACGGCCTGAATGTGATAAAAATTGGAGTTTTATACTGGTCAGTGCAATTATAAAATTTCTTAAGGTCTAGGATGCAAAATGCACAAAGAAAACTCATTTTTTTAAGTTCTAAGGGCTTAATGCAAAAGATCAGGACCAAAATGTAAAGAAAATTCAATTTTAATGATAGTTAGTGTGATTTTTAAATCTTTTAGGGCTCAGATTGCAAATTTCCTAGAGAAAATTCATTTTAAAAGATTCTAGGGGCTGCTAAATGCAAATGCTTAGGACTTAAATGTGATAAAAACTAAATTTTAATAGTTATCAGTGTGATTTTAAAAATCCTCAAGGTTCAAAATATAAATTTCACAAGGAAAACTCATTTTAAAAAGCTTTAAGGGCTAAATGCAAATGTTCAAGACTTAAGTGTAAAGAAATCATGGTTCCAAGGACCTAGATGTGATAAAACATGCATGAATGCATAAACAATGAAAAAATCTAAATATGCAGAGAATTATATGCAAACTTCACAAAGAAAATAAGAGAACAGAAAGTATTTTAAAACTACAGAGGCTAAAATGTAAAACAAGGACTTAAAATAAATAAAAAAGGACCTAAATGTAACATCCTTAGGACCTAAAAGTAAATGCCTAAAACTAAAGAGCCTGGGTCCAAATAATTCTCATTTGAAGATCGTCGGAGGATCACCAACGTTCTCCCTCAGACGATCCCTCCGGTGATGCACCAGCGGCGACTCAACGACATAGGAGGGTGAGTGGCAGCTGAGGAAGCTTCACGGAGGCACGACAACGATCTCTGGCGTGTCGGAGAGGCTGAGGTGGCCTGAGGACTTCCACCCACCTCGTTCTACGGCGTGGCGTTCTGCCGGTGCCAGGGAAGACAACAGTGGAGTGCTGGTGTTGACGCGGCGATGGCTGGGAAAGCTCCGAGGAGCCATGGCGAAGCTCTGGAAGGCAGCGGTGAGGTCCAAGGTGGTCTGGGGTGTTCCTCCCACCTCTGCATCGGCGACGAGGGCTGCGATGAGTCGTCGAGGCGCTCCAGCGGTCCAAACGGCGATGGAGTAGCGTGGATAGCTTCATGGAGGTGCGGCGGAGGTCTCTGGATCGACGGCGTGAAGCGAGGAGGCTTGGTGATCCCCCACGCCTCTCGACGGTGATCAATGGTGGCAATTGGGCTGGCGTCGACGGCGAAGGTCCTCTGGAGCGGAGGGGGGACCAGAGAGATGGAGGAGAGAAGAAGAAGCTGGAGGAGAGGAGAAGGGAGGAGAGGAGGAGAGGCCCCCGAGGGGCCTCGCCTGAGGCCAAGCAGCCTAAAACCTCATCTATGGGCTGAACCCACCACCGAAGGTCGGTCGACGGCGGGCACGAAAGGGGGGTCACCATCGTGGCTTGATTCCAAGACTCTAAGGTGACTCTATAAGCCTATTGAATCGGAAAATAGGAGTGGAGAGTGGTTACCTGTCGTGCGGGATGTCTCCTCCGGCATGATGATCAACGGCGGAGGCTGGAAGTAACTCCAATGGTGCTCTGGCTGGTGGTTCCGGGAAGCAAATGAATGGGGCTCCCTCTGGAAGGTGGGGGTTTCTCTTTTGGTGAGTAGGGTCTCGAGGGAGGAAGACTTGCGCTGGCTGGATGGGAGGCTTGGCGATCCCCGGAAATTGTCGGCAGTAAGGAGCTTTTAAGCTCCGGTAGAGGCCTCCTCCACCGTCGATCCCCTTCTCCTCGGGCCAGAGCCATTGGATGGAGTGCGTGACAGAGAAGGAAAGTCCAGTGATCTTGTGGGAGCAAGATGAGCACCGAGAAATCAGGGATTGACTGCTAAAGATCTCGCCGGAGATGTCGGGGTCGCCGACGGTGAAGCTCACCGGAATTATTTTTGACTTTATATAGTTTTCTGGTTTAAGAATGTATTGGGCTTAGTAGATGGGCTTAAGGTTTGGTTTTTTTTTTTTTTTTGGTTTAAAATTAAGATTAATTTGATGATTTGTGATTTGATTTGGGAATTTGGATTGATTATTTGTGTTTAATATTTCAAGTTGATTAAGGTTTTATTTGATGATTTAAATTTAATTAAATGATTTGTCTTGGTTTTAAATGGATTAAATTGTTTTCTCTTGATTTTGGTTTTGGATTTATTAGAATTCTGATTTTGATTTGGTTGATTTAAATTTTGGATTTGATTAGATTAAATTTAGATTTCATTAGTTTTCACTTGATTTAATTAAGTATTTTATTTAGGTTTTGATTTAGGGTTTTAATTATTTTAGTTTTTTTGTTTTATTTTATTTTTGGGATATTCATGGATTTTAGGGTTTTTGATTTTAAGTTTTTAAATTAGGGTTTTGAATTTTAATTTAGGCTTTTTTATTTATGTTTTATGATTTTAATTAAATTTGTGGTTACGGTTTAATTAATTGGTTTTAAATTAGGATTTTAATTATTTTAGGTTTTTGTTTTGGGATTTTCATGGATTTTAGCATTTTTGATTTTATGTTTTTAATTAGGGTTTTGTGATTTAAATTTGATTTTTGATTTTGGGACTTAGGGTTTAATTAATTGGTTTTGAATTAGGGTTTGGTGACTTAATTAGGGTTTATTGGTTTATTTAGGGTTTTTGTGTTTTATTAGAGTTTTGAATTTCAATTAATTAGGATTTTTAATGGATTTTGACTTTTACTTAGGGTTTTCACTTAATTACTTGGATTTTAAATTTTTTTAAGCAGATTTTATTTCATTTTGACTTGAATTAGGGTTTTTATTTCATTAATTGGATTTTAAGTGTTTTACATTTGAATTTGTCTGGTTTTATTTTAATTAGGTCAGAGTGGACTAGTGTGGGCCTGAATGGGCTTGAGTGGACCAAGGTTTTGGTGGTCGCAACCAGAGCATCATCTAATGGAGCCTACTACCAAGTGACTTCAAAATCGAGGTGTTTACAAACTCCAAAACCCTAAACAAAACTCTAGAAACCCAAAAACCCTAGAAACCCTAAAACCCTAAACAAAACCCGAAAAACCCTAAAAATCCTAAAACCCAGTTAAAACTCTCACCCTAGACATCAACTTAATCCCAAAACCCTAGAATTAATCCAAAACCATAGGATTAATTCAAAGTCCTAAATGTAATCCATAATCAAATCCAAAACCCTAGGATTTGATCCAAAACCTTAGGATTAATTCAAAACCTTAAATCAAAAATTAAACTTAAATCTCAAACCCTAACAACATTAACCACTTCCTACTTCATCTTAACCACTTCCCACTTCACCTTAACAACCTTAACCACCTTAACCACTTCCTACTTCATCTTAACCACCTCCCACTTTAGCCTATCTAGCCATTGCAACCCTATAAATACTCCCCATTTCCAAGAAAAAAAAAGGGGAGAGGAAAAGAGAGAAAAATTTGGAAAAATCCAAAACGAGAGCCACCAAGCTATTTTCTCTCTACTAAGGCAACCAGAGAGGTCTAGGAAGAGAGAGGAAGCTCGGGAAGGGGAACAATATGAGTTTCAGGCCATCCTCAGCCATCTTCGACGAGCTCAGGCTACCTCCAACGAGCTCCAACGATCATCACCCCTACGAGCTCAGGTAAGTGCCCTTCAGACCCTAACTTCTTTTTTTTTTGCCACAAGTAGAGGAAAGTCCCTCATTAAATAAAAGAGTAAAAATGTACAAGGAGAATAGGGGTGGGGATGGGAACTAGCCACTAGTGGTTCACAAACCAACCCCCCAAAAACGAGGTCCACAGCAGCCCAAAACAGGACACAAAGCCACAGCGACGCCAAAACAGGCCACCAATGGCAAAAAATGCCAACAGACCCAAAGGCCCACCAAGGAAGTGGGGCAACAAGTCCGCAGAAGCAAAAATAAAAACCCAAGGCTGATCCAAAGGGCAAGCCTAGAAGAAAATCAGACCTCCCCCGCAACAGCGCCATGCAGGACAGGGTCAGAGACAGTGCATGCCCATACGACGGACGATGCAGTCAGCAGAGCGTCCAACGTATCCCTCCTCGAACGACCTCCTGTTCCTCTCGTTCCAGATGTCATAAATCCCCCCCGAGATCGAGAGTGCCAGTTTGGTTCGGAAGTTGCTGTCACCCTGGTCCCAGCTAGAGAGAAACGTGCCCCAGACCTCCTCTCCCGACGTCGCAGCACCCAGGTGATTGATCTGCATGCCCGCCGAAGTCCAACCAGGCCGGAGAAGGGGCAGAACCAAAGAATGTGATCGAGGGTTTCCACAGCTGCAGCACACAAGATGTAGTGGGACACAATCGTGATGCCTCGGCGCATCAAAATGTCATGGGTCGGAAGAGCACGACGAAGGGCACGCCAGGAGCAGATGGCACGCCGGGGGTGGACACCCTTGTGCCAGATCAGGGAGGACCAGGGGACTCTAGTGGAGTGCGGGCGAATAGCCTCCCACGCCGTACGGTAGCAGAACTCTTTCCCGGGGAAATCCAGGAGATGGCATCATCACCCCCCAAGATTGAGGTGCTGAGGATGGCAGGCCAGAGCTCATGCATGTCGAGAGTGGTGGGTGGTGGGAGGCACCAGCGACCCCCGGCCACGAATCGACTGACAAGACAGGACTCGAAGCAGTTCAGATCCACCAGAAGTCGCCGCATTACAGAAGCAAGGACGCCCTCAGGGGTCCCCAGGATCCAGGGGTCATGGAAGAATGAAGTGCGGTTTCCATCCCCAATATGAAAATGCAGAAGTGGCTTAGCAGCCTCACCCATGCGAAGGATGCTACGCCAAGCCCAGGACGCATTGTTGGGCGGGCGAGTGCACCAGATCGAGCGGCTCCGAAGGTACTTCCGACGCATCCACCTGACCCAGAGAGCGTCGCGGCCATTGACAATGTCCCAGAAGAGCTTGAGGAGGCCAATCTGGTTAAAGGTGTAGACACTACGAACGCCAAGTCCACCCTCCTCCCTGGGCGTGCAGACCTCCTTCCACGAGACGTAAGGGCACCCCGTGGAGTCATTACCGTACCAAAAGAACCTCATCATCTTCCGGTCGAGCTCGCGGATAACACTCGCCGGAATCGCGAAGGTGGAAGTCCAGTAAATGTGGATGGCAGAGAGGACCGACCGAATGAGGACGAGTCTGCCGGCGAAGGATAGGAGCTTGGCCCTCCAAGATTCCAGACGACGATCAACAGCCCGCAACAGAGGAGAACAGTCCGCCGCAGTGAGCCTCTTGGGGGAGAGAGGAAGGCCCAGGTACGTAACTGGGTAGGCTCCTTCCAGGAAGTTCAGGTGACGCGTGATCCAAAGTCGGTGCTGAACAGGACCGTCGAAGAAAATGGCGCATTTTTGGTGGCTGAAATGCAGCCCCGACAACGCAGAGAACTTGTCAAGAAGTGTCTTCAGACCTCTGGCGTTCCTTTTATCGGCACGCAGGAATACCATAAGATCGTCGGCGAAGATCAGGTGTGAGACCGAAAGGTCCCCCACCCCAGCAGGCTCGAGCTCCCCGGAGGCCACCGCACTCTTGAAGAGGTCCGATAAAATCTGCATGGCCATGACGAAGAGGTATGGGGAGAGGGGGTCCCCTTGCCGGATTCCATTCGCAGAGGAACACCATTCCGAGCGCTCCCCATTGACGACGGTGGCAAAATCGTACTGCATGCAAGCCTCCATCCACCGGATCCAGCACACACAGAAGCCAGCACGACGAAGCGCAGTGGAAATGCAGGGGCGATGGATCATGTCAAACGCTCTCTGGAGGTCAAGTTTGATACACATATATCCCTTCTGCCGCGAAATGTGCGAGCTGTGACAGATCTCATGCGCCAGCAGGATCGCATCACCAATCTGCCTGCCCCTGTCGAAGGCAGCCTGGTTAGTGTCAATCAGATGAGGGAGTCGGGTCTTGAGACGGTTAGCCAGCAGCTTAGAGAGGATCTTGTAGATGACATTGCACAACGCGATGGGGCGGAAGTCCTCCAGCGTGTCCGGCACCGCTTTCTTGGGCACGAGGCAAAGCATGGTGCGATTGAAACGTTTTGCCAGGTAAGAGGTCCTGAGTAAGCGATTCGTGAATTCCAGTAGGTCGCGAGAGATAACAGGCCAAGCAGCCAAGAAGAAGTGGCCGTTAAGACCACCCTCTCCCGGGGCCCTGTCAGGATTGATGCTCTTGCAAGCCTCCCACAGTTCAGGCATCGTGAACGGCGAGCAGAGGGAGGAGTTGTCCTCCTCCGAAATGGAATTGTAGGGGAGATTAGGTGGGAGGGAGTCTCCGGCGTGCTGGGCGTTGAGAATGTCCCGGTACTTGGAGAAGAACCGGGAGGAGATGACTTTAGGGTCGTCCACATCCTCCCCCTCGACAGAGACACGATGGATGAGGTTGCGGGCGCGGCATGCTTTAGTGGTGGCGTGGAAAAAAGCAGAGTTGGTGTCCCCTTCCTTCAGCCACCTGATTCGCGATTGTTGCCAGGCGATCATCTCCTCCCTCCAGTAGAGGTCAGTGAGCTGGCTCCGGTAGTTATTCTCTGCCTGCAGGGGAGCAGAAGAATCAGGATCCCTCACCAGCGCCTTCTTCAGACCCAAGAGCGAAGCCTCACAAGAGCGAATCCTATCCGGGATATGCTGGAAGGTACGAGCCGCCCAAGCACGAATACGTGAGCGAAGCCAATTGAGCTTCCGAGAGAGCGAAGAGGAGGAGTTTCCTCCGCAGTGAGTGTGCCAGCAGGTCGATACCAAAGGAAGGAAGTCAGGGTGGCTGCTCCAGTGGTTATAGAATTTGAACGGGGACTTCCTCACCCAAGGAGCACGAACCAGGGTAGTGAGCAGGGGGGAGTGGTCGCTGAGGAATTTGTGTCCTGCGACCGTGCTACACTGAGCAAAAACATCCAAGAAGTCACATGAGATGAGAACTCTGTCCAACCTACAGGATATGTTATTCTGCGGTTGTCTGTTGCTCCATGTGAGGAAGTCCCCTCTCGTCGGCATTTCAAGCAGAGCCATGGAGTCGATGAAGCTGTTGAAGTCCGCCTGTGCAACCTGGCTGGGGCGACATCCTCCCATCTTCTCGTGATCAGAGCGCACGCAGTTGAAGTCTCCCATCAACAGCCATGGCAGAGAGGGACGAAGAGAGGCTAGGTCCTCCCAAAGACATCGTTTGGAGTTGATGTCGTTGGCACCGTAGACCACCGACAGCAGGAAGGTCGGGTGAGCAGGGGAGGTAACCTCCAGGGTGATGAACTGATCAGTTCGCGCAACCAGAGAGAGGTGGTTGTTGTTCGTGTTCCAAAGAACCAGGATCCTGCCAGAGCTATCCTGTTGCAGGTTGCCCAAAGCTTCAAAAGAGCACCAGTGGCGCCGGCAGACTGACGCCAGGTTATCCTTTAGCTTGTGCTCCAAGAGGCAGATGATGTCAAACTTTCCCCGGCGGGTAAAATCTCGGATAGCGCAGAGCTTGCCCCCGTCGTTCAAGCCCCTCACGTTCCAGCAAAGCACAGTGATTAAGACTGGGCAGGGGGGGTCGCTCCGGCGAGCTTTCCCTGTCAGTCGGGAGTTCCCTGTTGGAGGGTCCGAGCAGGCGTGGGTGGACTGTCTTCCTGGTGCGCTGGGCCATGAGGACCAGTGCTTCAACCTCCGCTTCTGGGGAGTCCAGCGCCCCGAACGCATTGGTGCAGTTGTTTCTCGGCGCCCGCATCTTGTTGAAGGGGGTGGTTGGGTATTTCTTAACCTTCGATGGCGGGGTGAAGACCACCGTGGTGGCAAGGTCATCTTCACACAAGGGCACATCAGGGTCAGGCAGTGACCCAGAGCCACCAGCCAAACCATCCTAAGAGTCCAAGCAGTCCTGGATGGTGGCTGGCATCTCAGGGTGCTCCATATCCTCCGGCGGTTTAGTGGGTGAAGAAGGGTTGGGGGGCGTGCTTCCAGGAGCCGTCCCGGCCTTCCCACCAGCACTGCCCACCAGTTGCTGCGTGATGGGGATAGCAGGGGGGGCACAAGCTCCCTGTTCATGACCAAAGGTGCAACAGAGACTGCACGGTTTAGGCGCCCAGTCGTAGGCCATCGGAATTTCCTCAAGGAAGCCATCCACCTCCATGAGGATCTGCTTGGGGTAACAGAAGGTTACCCCCACCTCGACACAGACCCTGGTGAAGTCTACTCGGGAGCCTGCAGTTGTTGGTTCGTCCATGTAGAGAGGTGTCCCCAAGGTGCTAGATGCTCTGCTGATCAAAGAAGGGGACTAGAAATGCCAGATGGGCAGGGAGGTGAGTTTCTCCCTCTCGAATTTGGAGTCGACCGTCCAACGACGCAGAACCAACGGCTTTCCCTTCACAAACCAGGGGCCGCCGTCGAGTGCATGCGCAAGATCCTCATCAACCGAGAACTTGAAGAGGAGGAACCCATTTCCCCGCGAGAGGATCTGGACGTTGCCCTTGAGCGCCCAGATTCTCTTAAATAGTTTTGGCAGGGTTGGGACAAAGGGCCTGAGGCCAATGAAATATCCCATGAGCACCCTGTTCCAGTTAGCAGCAGCTTCCTGAACCTCGTCCGGAGGGCAGACAACGACAGGAACGCCATCCCTGATTAGTGGTGGAAAATACGTGAGGGCCCGGGAAGGTGCACTCGTAGATCCCGAGCACCGCTCCGCCCAGGTGGCAGCAGGCAGTGTGGAGACAACGCCAGGAGAAGCCTATCGTCCCGAGTTCGGTCGCACCGGAGGGCGGGAACGAGAGCGTCGCCGGAGCCCTCCCGCGAGACCCCTACCACCACGTCCACTCGAGAGGGCACCCCCTCTCCCCCCCCGAGATCGCATGGGAGGGACCATGATCGCTGGTGCAGTTAGTCGGCACCGAGAGAGACGCCAGGAGGAAATCCCCTAAGGTCCGGGCAGTCGGGCCATTAGCACCAACCCGGTCCCGATTAGGGGATAACATGCCCTAATCCCAGGCCTAGACCCGGTTAGCCATCCCTGATCCACGTGAGGGCACAGATTAGTCGCGGGGCCCGCAAATTCTCCCGCTGGATTTGAAAATTGAAAGTGCCGCGCAGCAGAAACCGCACCCGAATTCCTAGAGAGAAGCCAGAGTCTCTCCCTCTAGAAAATTGGAGTACCCTAACTTCTTCTAATTTTGATTCCTCAGGTCTCCCTCTTTCTTCCCTAATCAATTCCAGTAGAGCCAGAGGTTTTCCCTGGCTAGAATCATGGCTTCAGGCGTCACTGGAGCTATTCTACGTCGACAGAGGTGGGGGCACGAATCTAATATTTGATTCGTGCCCCAAGGTGCTCGATTCTTCCCCCACGAGATTCCTTTCGCTTCTCCGACCCCTGGTGCGCCGTTTCAAGCCCTCACCAAGCCTCCAGTAGCCAGTCGCCGGAATCGCTCACCGTCGCCATTGTTGGGGAGACGACTGGCAACAGAGTTGGATTGAGCGCCTCCAACTCCGCCATGCCTCTCCAAGCCTCCAAGAACCTTCCATGACATGCCCGCGCTCTAAAGCAATTAGAGCCACATTTCATGCACTGGATCACCCTCGCAGTCAAGCTCGTTGGAGTGGATCGGGTCGACGGTGAGCGAGGTCCAGGGAACAAAGAGCGGCACCTTTCTTGCTTTTGGAAGAGGGGAAACATTCCACTCATCGCCCTCAAGCCTCCAGGAGCCTCAAACTGCCGCACCGTGGCCTTGAGGGTCCCCTTCTTCCACGGCACCGTCGCTGGAGTTGCATTAACGGCGAGGGGGGTGGGGGGCCAGTTCTGATCCGTAAATCCCAAATCTAAACCAATGGATCTCTTCTTCTTCCTCTCCTCTTGCTCCTAGTGGAGCCTGATGCGTGATCAGGCATCGGGATGCCTCGGAAGGGCATCCCAAACGGTTGTCGACGGCAGAATTCCATCGCTGGATGCCGTCACATGTTTTATTATTTATTTTTTTAAAAATAATAAAAGTAAAGTTTTCATTTGAATAAATTTTTGATACTTTTATTTTCTTACAAATAAGTCCTCATATCTTGCATTTGCGTCCCTACAGTAGTTTTTTTTAATCTTTTTAATAAAGTTTGATTTGAAATATTGCAGTGTGACTCCTGTACATTCTTGTTAATGTTTTCTAGGCTTTAAAGTTTGATAAAAGCCCTCAGAACTATTTTTTATACATTTCAAGTCCAGTATTTTGCATAATAAATCCTTAACTTTACTAAAATATTTCCCCTTTTTGGGCTGGTTCTTATCCCCACCCCCTACCCCTTTTGTACATACTTTTTACTCCTTTATTTATCTGAGGGTCTTCCTCTTTTGGTGGCAAAAAAAAAAAAAAAAAAACTTTACTAAAATAGTTCTGAATGCATGTTTTTCTGTCACAATTGCAAATTAAACCCTAGATATTCAAATATTTACTCAAATGTGCTCAAAATGTGCATTTTAAACCATGAACTTCATTGATTTCACACATAATGCATATTTTCTTGGGAGAAATTTCATAACAGTCCCTGAACTTCACTGATTTCACACAGAATGCATATTTTCTTGGGAGAAATTGCATAACAGTCCTTGTACTTCTTATTTTTCAACTTAATACCATTTTCTTGCACATTTTACCTTGAATTACTTCAGAATTGCATTAAATACGTGTTTTACTAGCAAAATTGCACATTAAACCCTAGGGATCTTGAATTTGACAAAAAAATGTACAGTTTTGCACATTTGACCCCTAATTTCTTCAAAATTAC
This sequence comes from Posidonia australis, assembly GCA_024699735.1. Lineage (NCBI taxonomy): Eukaryota > Viridiplantae > Streptophyta > Magnoliopsida > Alismatales > Posidoniaceae > Posidonia > Posidonia australis. Next base: position 11,539 of record JAMKQA010016045.1, read on the forward strand.
ATAAAATGTGTTTTCCCATGTATGTTTGTTGATTTAGCCTCAGAGTTTCAGCCTTCATTCAGAATTTGTGAATTTTACACAAAAGCCCCTGGAATTTACACTTTTTACCCACACATGTATTTGTATTTTTGTTCCTCTTCTTCCTGCATATTTTCTCATACATTCTTCTTTGCATCATGCACACACTTCTGATTTGTTTTGAACTCAATTTTCACATTGTTTCTTGGATTTCTTCCGACTTTTACGATTTTGATCTGATTTGGCTTTCCATCGCTCGAGAGCGTACATTAACAGACTTAACAATGTCAACATAGACCCGAATGAGGATTGTTTTCTCCAATTTGATTTACTCGGATTTCTTCGAGCTTCTGCTGATTTGCGTGACGTTTTCTGAGTGTTTTTGATTTTCACGATTTTCGTCATTACCCCCAGGCGTACAGTAAAGCGGCATTTGCAATGCCTACATTGTCCCTCGGATTATCATTTTTTTCTTTTGTTCATTTCTTCTCTTTGATTTGGCATGTTTTCCAGTCATATTTAGCATGTGCATTCAGAATAGGCAAGTATACACACAAAAGATCATTAGCAAGCAGGAAACCTAGAATGACCGAGTTCCTTGGGCGTATAGGGGTGCCTAACTCCTTCCCCATGTGTAACAAGAATCCTTACTCTTTCTCTGGTCCTCATAGATTTGCATGCATATGTTTTCTTCACTTTGATTTCTTTTAGTTTTTACCTTTGTGTTTGGTTTTCCTCGTCTTTCCATTAAAAGAATAGGTGGCGACTCCTTCCCTTATCCTTTTCTTATTTTTCCTTAGTGTTTTTGAGCCCAATCTTCTTCTATGGATTCACTATCTTCGCCGTGACCGTATCGGGACTCCTTGTGTACTTCCATGCACATAGGAGAGCCGTGCAGGGTTCCACTGACATGATCACATTTAGTCTCAAATAGTTCCCTAAGAATGACTTTGAACATAAGGAAATGCAAAAGATTCCATATACTTTGGTAGTTGGGAGTTTTATGTATGTTCAAGTTTGTATGCGTTTGGATATCACGTACATTTTTGACATGTTAGGCTGATACTTAAGCAATCCAGGTAGGTAGGTATGGATTACTGGAAAGCTACTAAAGAGGTCATGCAGTATTTGCTAAGAACTAAAAATTCCACACTTATGTATAAGAAATTAGATCAATTGGAAATCATTAGGTATTCTGTCTCTGATTTCACCAAATGCCAAGATAATCATAGATCTACTTCATGCTATGTGTACATTGTAGCTAACAGAACTATATCATAGAAAAGTGTTAAGTAGACACTTATAACTCCTTCTACTTTGGCAGCTGAATATATAATATGCTATGAGCTATCCAATCAAAAAATATGGCTAAGGAATTTTGTCACAGCTTAATGGATTGTAGATGGAATTGAAAGACCACTCAACTATACTGTGATAATAAATCTACAATGTTATATTGCAATAACAACTGGAGCTCATCAAAGTCTAAGCATGTACACATTAAATTTCTTATTGTGAAAGAAAGAATCCAGAATCATCAGTTATTTATAAAGCATATTGGGACAAACTCTATGCTTTTGGATCCACTTACTAAAGAAGTACTACCCAAGGTCTTTTATGAGCATGTCGCTCATATAGGTATTGTACTGCTTAATATTGTATCAGTTTAGTGGAAGTACGTATTTGGATACTCTATTGTAATAAACATTGTTTTCTGTAAAAATAAAGTTATCAGTTATTTACATTCTGGATATTTATGTTGATCTCATTAAAAGTCGGATTAGTTAAATATGGACGTGTTTAGATTACTTTGCCTAAATTCTATGCGACATATCTACACTTGATTCATGTCGTTGGTTGTATTAGCATTAATTACGTCTAAAGTAATGAAAACCTCTTTGATTTTATATTAGTATAGTTGATGGACTGTATTGTAAGATGTCTTTGTTTAAATAACTATTTTGAACTCATAAAGTTTTAATATTTTAATTATTAATTTTATGTGTGGCTCAAGTAGTAGATTATTAGGTTAACATCCAATAAAATATGAGCTAATATTAAATCAATTAAAGTATTATAAACTATTTTGTGATAAAGTTCATTGAAAGTGATCTATTTGGTTTTGGGTTGAGTCTATTAACATATTAAGTAGTGTAGGTTGATTGTGCAAAGACCATTTAACATATTTCTATTTGTTAATGCGTCGATTAAAATATGAAAAAATAAACATTCTATTAATAGGAATCTTGGTTTCCAAATCCTACACTTTTACTTCTCCTGTCTCTCACCTCATCTTGAGAAAGACAGAAGGATAAAGGAAGTGTGTGGTAGTTTAGAAGTCTGACTCCCATGGATTTAGATACGCGTACACTTTCATATAGATTTTATTTTATGATGAACATATCATAGTTGGATCTTATAAATCAAAATTTTAATATATAAAATTCATATATTTATTTAGTCCTTTTTCAACAACTAATTTAATCTTCATGACTTGGTCTATGTTTGCATTAAACCAAAAAGAGATTTTTCCAATTTTGCAACCATACTTCATTTGCATTCAAACAAGAAAAGATCGTTTCGAATTTGGAAAGATCATGACATTACATATACAATAAAAACAATTACTTCCTTGGATTGTGTTTCCAAGATCTTGAGAAGTAGCTCCAATGCCTATCAAAAATTCCTAACTTGTTCGTCGATCGATCCTCCTTGCATGTTTGAGAGATAATGTTGCATCCACCGAGGAAGAAAAAAGATTGTGAGGATCGTGCACTAAGGCTACTTTGTCTAGGGCCTGTAGTTACTCTTGTATATTAGGATCAAGCACTGTAGATGCTCCTAACAAGATCTAGTTCCATCCCACTCCAAGCGAGAGCACATGTTCGTTGTTATCTACTATAAAATGAATAGGAATTCATAATTCTCTTTCAACAAGATCACAACTATTTGTATAAAGAAATTACATCATGTAGGAGTTGAAACAATAGGAATGTGACATCTGCCACATCGACGGGGAGCTGGAACCTATGAAGATGGGGGACCTTGCCATCTCCCACGTTATCTTCGCTGACGATCTAATGGTTTTTCTGGAAGCTGACAAGAGGAGTGCCCGGGGATTGGGAAAGATTCTTGAGACCTTCACTGCTGCTTCTGGGATGGATCTCAATCGACGGAAAAGCTCCATCTTTTTGGGGGGGTCTGTGCCACACCGCCGTTGGATCTCCACGCACCTCAACATCGCGGAAGGCTCCTTCCCGGTGAAATATCTTGGGATCCCTCTTACTACCTGTTGGATCTCTGCTATCGATTGTGCTCCCCTGCTGAGCGCAATGGATTCGCGCCTTCAGACCTGGAAGGCCAAACTGCTCTCGTTTGCGGGAAGACTGATCCTCATCAAGTCAGTCCTCGCCGCCATACACATCCACTGG
>JAMKQA010016046.1:0-20430 GCA_024699735.1 Posidonia australis
TCGCAGACTTGTCCTTATTATTTTTGCATGATTTTTCATGTTATGGTTTTCCTTGTCTTCCATAATAGACTAGGTGGCGACTCCTGCATTTTGCATTTGTTTTGTTTTTCGACGTGATTTTGCCAACCGATTTCGCATTCTTTTGCGGAATCTTCTCGTCGGCATGGTTACAAGGCCCATTCAAATCAATTGGGCCGATTAAAGCCCACTTGGGCCCATGGAGGCCCACAAGCCCACATTGGCCCATTTAGCCTAAGTGAGTCAACTTTGGCCCCAAAGCCCATGAAGGCCCCCATAAACAACTTAACCCTTTTTTCTTCCAACCCAACACTTTAGTTTCCTCTATCCATATTCATCATTTTTCTCCTTCTTCATTTACTAATATTTTTCTACCAAAAAACATACAAATTTCACACCCATTTTCTCCTCCCCACTGAACCCACTTCTTCTCCACTGATCCACCACGAATCAGTCTGAACCCACCTCCTTACTGAGCTTATTAGCCAGCTCGAGCTTCACCACTGATCCAGCAAATCTCCAAGCATCTCCAGCCACTTGATGGATTGCCGGAGGAGCCTCGATCGCCATCGATCATTGTCGACGGGCAGGGGACAAGATGGAGCATGGATGACCATGGTTTGCTAGGTTGTTAGATGTTGGGAGTTCAATTACTAAGTGTCAGGAGTTCTGTTAGATGGTTAGGTGGTGGTTGAACTCGATGATGGGATGTTAAGCCACCGTCGACCTCATCTATAAATAAGGGGTACAGAGCGAGAATTGCAGAAAAAAAAGAGGAGGAGAGAGGAGAGATGCCAGAGCTCAGAGGCGTTTTCCCACGACGTTCGAGAGCGCGATAGCCAGCCCCAGCGCCTCCTCCAGCCAGCTCCGGTCGTCCGTGCCACTGCAAAACCAGGTACGCCCTCCTTTCACCTCCTATGCCTCCAATTCTAGTCCCTTAGGATCCCTAGAGTCTTCTGGACTCGATTCTGATCGATCCAAAGGGTGTCTCTAGTTGGAATTAGCCCCCAGGCTTCATCAGAGCTATTTTCCAGTGGCCTAGGTGGGGGGGGGGAGGGTTGGTCCAAGACACGGTCCTGGCCTCCGAGAGTTGTCCCTTCCTCCGTGGATCACCCTCTCGCTTTTCCGTTCCTCCGCACGCCGTTTTGCTGCTCCCCGAAGCCTCCACCAGAAGCTCACTGGAGTCGCGCCACATCGCCGTCGCTGGAGAAGATGACCTGAGCCGAAGATGAACACCTAGCCTCCAGCCTCGCCGTGCCGCTCCAAGCCTCCAGAAAGTTTCCACAATGCCCCGCGAAGCCTCCGGAACCGCGTCACGAGCTACTAATCATCACATCGACCAAGCTCATCGGAGAAGAACACGACGACGGCTGTTAGAGCTCCCCTCCGCATCATCGTCCTCCATTTAGCTCATTGAGAAGGGAAGAAGCTCCTCCCGATGCCCTGATGCCTCCACGACAGCTGGATCACCGTGCCACAGCATGCCAAAAGCTCCTTCTTCCCTGACGCCGGTGCTGGAGCTCCTCCACTGCGAGGGAGGTGGGAGGCCCGCTCCCACCGTTAGCACTCTGATCCACTTTGATGGATCTTCTCCCCTCTCCTTCCTCTTGCTTCCCATGGGGTCTGATCTAAGATCAGACCACGGGAAGGCCTTGTGTGCCCCCTCCGGCGGTCGTCGGCGGCGGAGTTTCGTTGCCAGCGGCCGTCATTTCTTTTCTTCTTTTAAAAACAAATTAAAACATTTATTTTAATAAACTTCTGAAACTTTGTTTTCCTTACATTTAGGTCCTTTTTCTATTACACATAGGTCCTTTTATTACATGTAGGTCCTCCAATCATTATTCCAAAATCATTCGAATAAAGTTTTAACTGAAAATATTACATTCATCCCCCCTGAACATTTAAAATAATGTTTTCCATGCATTAAACTTTAGCAAAAGCCCTCAAGTTTTCTTTTAATGCATTTTATTCAGGAACTTTGCATAAGAGACCCTGAGCTTTCTTGAAATCTTTCTAAAAGTTCATTTTTCTGTGAAAATTGCATGAAAGCCCCTATATTTTTCTGAAATTCTCTAAAATACTTATTTCTTTGGTTTAATTGCATTTAGACCCCTGGATTTTAATGAAAATTCTCCAAAGCATGTTTTTCCTACTTAAATTACATTTTAACCCCTGATTTCTTCTGGAATTCTTCTAAATACATTGTTTTGCTGGGTAAATTACATTTTAGCCCCTATACTTCACTTATTTTACTCTGAATGCCTGTTTTCTGGGATAAAATGACTATTTTGCCCTTGAATCTTTATGGAACTTTTCTGAATCATTTTTCTTGCATTTTTACCCTAAATTTCCACTTAATTGTTTTAGATGCATGTTCTAGTGGTAGAATTGCATTTTGACCCTTAGGAAAATTCATTTTGTCTTCACAATGGCTGGGAGAACTTTAAACTCGCCACAAGTCCCAGGTTCGAATCCTGGGCCATTCACCTTTTATTATCTCAACCGTTAACAAAAAAAAAAATTCATTTTGACTAGGATTGCACATGTTTGCACATTTGACCCCAGATTTCTTCATAATTGCATAGAATGTGTTTTTCTATGTATTTTTGATGATTTGGACTTCAGAACTTTAGTTTTCCTCAGTTTTTTCATTTTTTGCACAAAACCCCCTGGAATTTTCATATTTACACTCACATATGCATTTTGCACATTTGTTCACATCTTTCCACACAAGTTTTCTTGCCTTTCCTTCCTTGCTTTGCGCACGCTTTTCTAGCTTGTTCCCAAGTTAGTTTTCTCGTCATTTCCCGGATTTTTCCCTGGTTTTTGCCTTTTGACTTGATTTGGTTTTCCATCGCCCAAGGGCGTACAGTAAAAGACTTGACAAAACCGACATGGTCACGAAATGAGGATTATTTTCCCCTTTTTTATTTTCTTGGATTTATTCGAATTTTCGCTGATTTACGAGGCGCTTTCCGAGAATTTCTCGATTTTCACGATTTTCCTTATCACCCACTGGCGTATAGTAAAGCGGCATTCTCAATGCCTACATTTGACCCTCGGATTAACTTTTCCCTTTGTTGCATTTCTTTACTTTGATTTGGCATGTTTTCAGTCATATTTAGCATGAGCATATAGAATAAGCAAGCATACATCCATAGACCATTGACAATAGGGAAACCTAGAAAGACCAAGTTTTCTCGAGCGCATGGGGGTGCCTAACCCGTTCCCCATGCATAACCAGAATCCTTACCCTTTCTCTAGCCCACATTCATTTGTGCATTGTCCATTAGGCACGGAGCACACACATACATTCTGCATCTTATTTGCTTCTCGATTTTCTTGTGCTTCTTGGTTTTCCTCGTCTTTCCATTAAAAGACTAGGTGGCGACTTCTTTCCTTATCCTTTTTATCTTCCCTTGGTATTTCCGGGTTTAGTCTCTTCCTCCAGATTCACCATCTTCGCCGTGACCATATCGGGTCTCCTCGAGTGTTTCCACGCACCCGGTAGGAGGTGAGTCGCGCAAGGGTTCCACCGGCGTGGTCACAGTTGCGGTTCGGTGGACTCTTTGTGGCCAATGTTTGGTTGCTTGGTGCCGAACTTTTCGACTCACTATGTGTGGTTTTGACCATTGAGGACCTCATTCATGGTTTTGAGCTGATAGAGCCCCAGTTGTTGTTTTGGCCAGTATGGGCCTAGTTTTGTGGGATTTCAGAGAAAATGATTGCAAAATGAATTTAAAAGGAAAATTAATATAGTTTTGTTTTCCGTCATTTTGTGGGGTGCGTGTTGGGTGACTTTTGTTACTCACGCTTTCCTTGTGTTTTTGAGTTGCAGGTGCAGGCATGCAGAGGGTTTCGCATAGTGAATATAGTCTGGAGTTTCGTAGCTACACACACAGGTTCCTAGTAGTTGATATTTTCTATTTAGTTTTTAATTTCCTATAATTTAATTTGTCTTAAATTATTATGGGAAATTTGGAGTGTGACAACACTATGAGTTCAGCATGTCACCTGCAGCATTGAGTGCCAGTGTCTTGTCCTTGGCACTGCCTTCTCAATGTTGTATGCATCGCATCGTGTGTCCAACACTTCATGCATTTACCACAAAATCACCTTACATGTCTCATCACCTCATTGGTGTTGCATGCTTGAGGAGAGAACAAAACACTAGATCAAACTTCCGTGGCCTATGCGGCCATAGTCCCTCTAAGAAGCTGGCCACGAAGGGTCACCTCCGCATAGCTAGTTAGCAGGCTGAGGTCTCATTCGTTAACGGAATTAACCAGACAAATCCCTCCACCAACTAAGAACGGCCATGCACCACCACCCATAGAATCAAGAAAGAGCTCTCAATCTGTCAATCCTTACTATGTCTGGACCTGGTAAGTTTCCCCGTGTTGAGTCAAATTAAGCCGCAGGCTCCACTCCTGGTGGTGCCCTTCCGTCAATTCCTTTAAGTTTCAGCCTTGCAACCATACTCCCCCCGGAACCCAATGACTTTGATTTATCATAAGGTGCTGGTGGAGTCCTTAAAGCAACATCCGCCAATCCCTGGTCGGCATCGTTTATGGTTGAGACTAGGACGGTATCTGATCATCTTCAAGCCCCCAACTTTCGTTCTTGATTAATGAAAACATCCTTGACAAATGCTTTCGCAGTCGTTCGTCTTTCATAAATCCAAGAATTTCACCTCTGACTATGAAATACGAATGGCCCCGACTGTCCCTCTTAATCATTACTCCGATCCCAAAGGCCAACACAATAGGATCAAAATCCTATGGCGTTATCCCATGCTAATGTATATGAGCATAGGCTTGCTTTGAGCACTCTAATTTCTTCAATGTAATAGCACCGGAGGCACGACCCGACCAGTTAAGGATAGGAGCGCGTCACCAGTAGAAGGGATGAGACGGCCGGTGCACACCATAGGCAGACCGACCAACCCAACCCAAGGTCCAACTACGAGCTTTTTAACTGCAGCAACTTAAATATACGCTATTGGAGCTGGAATTACCGTGGCTACTGGCACCAGACTTGCCCTCCAATGGATCCTCGTTAAGGGATTTAGAGAAGTAGATTGGATCATCGCATTGGCGCACCAAAGTAGAGCACCATCCTTGTGCACCACCCTAGTGCACCTCCCTTTTTACATGGTGCAGACAACAACTTTTGCATCATATTTTATATGCTTTCCACCAATGGTTTTGGCCATGGCATTCCTGATTCATCATCCTGCATATCAAGACTACACCATAGCATGTCACTTAGCACAACACTTGCATGCATTGACATATAACTTACATACATTAGGCTAGTGATGCATACTTTGTAGTGTTCTTTTGACCAAGCATGTTTGCCTTGTGTATATCCCTAGTGGATCATACTTGTGCCATCTCCAATGCAAAGGTGCTTTGGTTTAGAACCTATATAGCGTTACTAAGCATTAGGCAATATAGAAGTAGACCTGCACATCTCATTTGCATTGGCAAAATCTCAAGCATGCATCATAGACATAGGCGAGCACATACATGCATAAGCCACACATGCGAGCGATAAGCCTAGAAAGATCGATTCATCGGGCGTGTGGGGTTGCCTAACACCTCCACACGTAACAGGAATCCTTACCCATCTCTCTGGCCCACAGTGACCTTTCCCTTAGGCATAGAGTATTGCATTGCTTTTGCATTGTCTTGCATTTGATTTTCCTCGTTTTCCCATCAAATAGACTAGGTGGCGACTCCCATTTTCTTTTCTTGCATCCTTGAACTTTCGCTAAGGTTTTTGCCATGACTTTGCTTGGTCTTGTGCATTCGACCTTTGTCGCCTCGCACGAGTCATCGCTGGCATGGTTACAATGGTCAATGAAACATATATTATATTTAGAAAGAGAGATATTAAATAGACATCAAAATCTTTTTTATAAGATATTCAATTAATCATGATAAGCTGCTCCTCAATTCAAGCATAGTTAAAGAAATTTATTCAATAAAGATATAACAAAAATTGACATTCATATTCAATTATACACAAATGATGAGAAAAAAAACTAGTTGTTGGGATCTAAAAGCATCACAAACAACTTTTTATAAGATATTCAATTATGATCATTTTCTTATAAAAGATATTCATATAAGCTCTCCCTTACTTCAAACATGAGTAATGATATTTATTCAATAAAGATATTCAATATGAGCTAGATAATCATTATGTCAAAGAATTTCTTTAATCTATAATCCAATCATAATACAAAATAAAGCACTATAGCACATAAGAAGACAAGATATGCCAATCAAGTTCAATTTCATACATATGAATATAATAGTTGTGCCTAATTATTCAGATTTGTGTAAATCATGTATAATTGTGAGAATTGTGTAAAATGGTTTATTATTGGATAATCATTGTGTTTCTGGCCTTGTGTTTGTTTTCTCTCTCCATGGCTATGTTGGCTTAGTTTCCCTAGTTGGGTGGCTTTCTAGCTAGTTGTGCCTATGGTGTGTGTGTGGGACTTGGGTTTGACCTTGGTCAAAGAAAGCACAATGACCTCCTAACTCACATGTCTTCCTCTTCCTCTTCTTTCCTTCTTCCTTGACAACCTGTGCCCATACAGTCGGCTCATGCTCGTCTTGTCTTCTTCGTCTCTAGTGTGATAAGCTGGTGGTCGATGGGATTTGAGGAGGAGGAGATAAAGAGGAGGAGGAGGATGAGGGGGGAGGCAGCATGAGTGTCTAGAGTTAGAGAGAAAGAGAGAGGGCAGGCTTGTGAGATCTAAGGGGCCAAAGTTGGACAAAGCCTTGTCAAAGGTTTGGAGGCAACCATGAGGAGAAGGGAGCTTGCTGAGGGTGCGCATGGGTCGCTGGAGTCCTGATCATGTACGCGCTAGACCCTCCTCTTCTCCATTTATGCATGATGACTAATGAGTAGAAAATGATGGAAAATGCATGATAAATTGTGGAATTGGCATGAATGGGTAGAAATGCATGCCTTGAAGTAATCTTCGCCATGTTCATGGTTTATGGTGAATTGTTTTGGATTTTTGGGGATTTTATGGCATGAGTTATTGTATGTGTTTTGCGTTTTCTATGCTTATGATTTTATTTTGAGAGCTATGATGAATGGATTTGAATGATATTTGTCCCAAATGGTAGTAGACTTAGAGCATTACATTTGGTGTTTTTAGTGTGGTTTGTGGTTGGTCAGAAAGGGGTCCACCGGAGGTCCCAATTCTAGCAAACGGATGAACTACGGCTTGGGGAAGTTTACTGAAAATGGGGATTTTGGTATGCCAATTGGTTTTTGTATGCCGTTTTTCTGTCAGTATTCAGCCCTGAACCCTGTTTCAAATGACCAAAAAGAGTTGGTCAACCATTTTAGGGAATTTCGGTCGATCGAAATGTCTCGGTCTTCCGAACCAGGGCAAGTCAAATGATCGTTCCGAATTTTTGGTCGACCGATTTAAGCACTTGAGCCTGTTTCGGTCTATCGTTCTTGTTTGGTCTACTGAACTAGAAGCCTAGTGCCCTAAGTCATGGTTTTGGTGTATGATGATTATGAATGGGTTTTTATGTGGTTTTAACATATGGTTAAATGTAATCCACATAGAAGAGGTCTTGGATCAAGGGAATGTTTACCATGATTAGGAATGCATGATTTGAGGTGATTTTTGGGTTTGAGTCCCATGTTTATTAATGTGAATGATTTTAATAGTTTTTGGCCCATGTGAGTTGATGGAATCCTCCTATGAATGGGAGGATGTTTTATGAGGTATGGTTTCCTATAATGAAAGGATTTGAAGTGGTTTTGGAAAGAAAATTGTCGGTTTTGAAAATGATTTTTGTTGATTGTGTTGGATCCACGTGGGGATGGTGTCGGCAGCCTGGTAAGGGTATGAGACCTAGTAAAACTAGTTGTCAAGCACGACCGTGGTTACCAAGTTGGATAGTCAAGAGAGACCAGTGTACCCCATTTGTGAGGTGTTAGCTGGGCCTAAAGTTGGAAACCCGGCAACCAAACACTAAGGGATGCCATGAAGAGACGTATCCCTGTGCTTATATGATAAATATTGAGGCTTGTAGGCCAGAGTGGTGTCTTCCCACACGGGGAAAGGCATCGCGGCATTGCAGTGGGGTGGTGGTTGCAACCTCATCGACTACTTGTGGCTGTGTCGCCTCCAATCAAGGTGACAATATTGAAAGTGAAAGTGAATGAGAATGTGGTTTTGGATTGGAATAGGATTGTCTTCGCTTGAGGTTTTAGTTTGATTCTAGTGCGAGTTGAGACTCATGGGTTTTTACCAGTTGCCAACCAGTGTGTGCTTGTTTTATGCCATGTGTGGCCTTGTGGTTTTTGACTAGATCTAGTCGAGATTATGGTTTTCTCGAAATACATAAGTGTTGAAAATGCGTGATTTTTGAACAAAGGAAATGTTTTGAATGACATAGTTTTGGAATAATTGGTTTCAAGAGTTTGCAAAATGGTTTTATAACTAATAGAGAATAGTGCTTTCTTGTGGCTTTGTGGTTGGACACGTACTGGGTAACTTAGATGTCACTCATGCATGTGTTTGTTTGCTTGTGTATTTGGTTTTTTGGTGCTTAGCTAGAGGCAGCCCAATCACCGGTGCCCAAGTTTCAGAGCCATCTGCCACATGCCGTTTCTGGGTAGTTGCTTTTCCCTAATTACAGTAATTATGTAAATTACTATAATTAGGAGTTGATGCTATTTAGGTAGCGTCCTTAGGTTCGGGGTGTTACAGAGTAGTATCAAAGCCTTAGTTCACTAAGGTGCACCGACTTGGTGGATGTCCAGCACAGTGGCTCAATGGGACTGCACAAGTTGGATAGTTGCACCTGACTTTATTTGTTGTTTGCTTGTTTTGTGGTGGCAGGGAGATGCCGAGAGGCCATGGTCACGGTAAGACCCTTATGCCTAGCTCAGAGGTCAAGGAGGACAGTGCCTAGAGCGGCATGCAGTGGGAGTTTGGCGAGATGATGTAGGGTTTCACATAGTTATTTGGTAGTAACAGTAAGGATGAGGCAAAAGGAGACCCATGGATCAAGCAATTTTGCCAGTTGGATGCACTAACTCTAGATGGGCACGACACACTAGAGGAATGTGAGGCTTGGCTCTTGGAAGTGGAGAAGATCCTAGAGGAGATTGAGTGTTCAGCCTTGAAGTGGGTCAGGAATGCTACATTTCAATTCAAGGGTGCTATGGATCATTGGTGGAGGACTACACGCCGCACTAGGTTTCCAAATGAGGACCTACTGATGATCTTGTGGGAGAACTTCTGGGAGGTGTTCTACAAGCGATTCTTCCCCGAGCATGAGAGGGATAAGCTGGACAAAGAATTCTAGAACCTAAAGCAAGGAGATTTGACTGTGGTTGAGTATGAGGCAACTTTCCTTCAACTCGAGTAGTTCTCTTAGGCAGTGGTCACTGAGGAGAATAGAGCCAAGAGATTTGTAGAAGGGTTGAACCCAACACTAAGATCTAGAGTGATTGGTTTTAGATGTTAGTCCTTGGCAGATGCCATTGAGCTTGCAACCCACTATGAGGATGAATGTAGGTTATTTCAGGAGAAATACCCCAAGAGAGACAAGGGAATGAAGTTCACCTCGAGGCCTTCTTTTTCAGGGGCACCGAGTTTTGGGAGTTCTGGGAGCTTCAGAAGGAAAAAGAAAGAGCAGTCTACATTTGGTAGAGAAGAGAGTGTTGGTTTCAATTGGGTTGGTTTGAGTAGCGGCTCGAAGGTAGGATCATGTTATGTCTGTGGCAAGAAGGGACATGTTGCAGTGTAGTGCTAGCACAGGTTGAAGAGCCTGGAGGGCATGGTATGCTACAATTGAAGGAAGTTTGGACATTTTCAGAGAGACTGTCCCAATCCGCCAAAGCCAATTGAGGATGCATCTCGTCAGCTTACCAAGGGTAGGATTTTTACTATAGTTGCCCCTGATGCTGGTCCATCAGGAGATGTGGTGGAAGGTGAGAATTAGTGTGGACTTATGATTTTAATCCTGTCATGTAAGAATGGTTCTTATGTGTAATCAACACTATCTTTTGTATTAATGACTATGATTATGGTTATGTTTTGGTGTGTTGATATTAGGATCTTTTCTTATGGTTGATCGGATGGCTTGAGCCTTATTCGACTCTAGGAGTTCATTTTCTTTCATCTCAGAGTCGTTCATTGTCGAGATCGGGGATCAAGTCAGCTAGTTTGGCATTCCACCTGGATGTAGTCATTCCATTGGGAGAGCACAGTCTAGCATGGAGATATCTGAGACTAATTAATGTTCAGCTAAGAGACAAGAGTTTCCAGGCCAACTTGATCTTGATAGACACGTAGGATTATGATGTTATCCTAGGGATGGATTGGCTGACACAACATTCAACCATGATCGATTGTGCCAAGAGAAGAGTTTTGGCAGAGTGTCTAGGCCAAGGCTAGTGCGTGGTGCAAGTAGGTACCAAACCAGGTGAGCTCAGGAAGGTGATATTTGCTATTAAGGCCTACCATCATTTGGCGAGGGGCTGTGTAGGCCACTTGGCCTATGTGATAGTTTCTACTTCGCCTGTGTTTGGAGTTCTGGATTTACCAATGGTACAGGAGTATCTTGATGTATTCCCAAAGGAGTAGCCTAATATGCCACCACATAGGGAAGAAGAGTTTGTGATTGATTTGGTGTTAGGATCAGGTCCAGTTTCAAAGGATCCATACAAGATGGCACCTACTAAGTTGAGAGAGCTTCGAAATCAACTGCAGGAACTGATAGACAAGAGATTTATTTGTCTCAGTATATCACCTTGGGGATGTAACCCCCCATGCGCTGCACAATAGTACAGACACTACCCAAGGCAAATAATTAAATCTAATTTAATAGAATTAAATAAGTAAAACAAAACACCCAGATCTGTGTGTGGCTAAAGTGGCTCTAAAGTAATGCACCAGGCAAGACTACACCTCCTCCTAAGAACCTGAGACAAAGCAAAAAGAAAACCACACGTGAATGACGAGAATGTCTCCTCATACGCGCCCCAAGAACAACAGCAAAACTGGCAAAAACTTCATATTGTTAGAAAACCTCAAGAAAACCACAACCATCGAAAAGGCAACACATGTGATTCGGTAAAACCGGTAGAAGATACTATTTCAAAAACTTTCTTTTCTTTTCCCTTTTTAAAACTTCATGCACATAAGTAAATCTTTATGCACAAATCAAGGAAACCATTTTCATCTAGTCTTCCAGCCCAAAACACCATTCATTTCCATCATTACAAATCATAATAAACCAAGGCTGGAAACTAGCTCGAACACAAATCTCAATCCATAACTCAAAACTGGTTGTATCACCCTGGCCATAGGTAATCGACCTGGCCACAAGCAATTGTTGAGGTTCCATCCTTGACCACACTACAATGTTGCAGTGAACCACCCCGCATAGGAGTTAAATTGCCCTAGCCGCAACCTCAAAAACGTACCCTTACTGGTACAAGCACGGAGTACATCCTCACGACGCCCTGGTACCCGAGCACTTGGGGACTCTAACCCTAGACCCGACCAACACCGGCACTGAGGGAGTCTGGGTCTACTGTACTGCGAGTCTTACTGTACCACCACAGTCTCGTAACTCTTATCCTAGACCGCAACTCAGCAACCACAACCAAGGACACGTCATTGACATCTCTAGAGGTCTCACTACCCTTGTTGGCAAGCCCGGTCTAATTGTGGTTCCTACAAATCTCAAAATCTCTTTTAAAACCACTTGTAGTTTTAATTTCAAATCATTTGGCAAAACCAGCTTTCATTCATAAAACTATTTATAAATCTCACACATCATTATTTACATTCATCATCCATGGTTCTCAAAACCAGTCATTCACATTTTCTTTCATTCCATGGTTCATCATATCATGTATTCACCCCTCTCATGGGTCCACATTCATTTCCACATATTCCATGATTAGCAATTTATGGAAAACATTATTAAAGCAATCTGTTTATATGAAACATCTCATAATTCATCTCTATGCATTTCACACATCTAGCATGCATTTATCTCATTTTATAAGCATTTTTCAAAACATTTCTAAATATGGTTCTGGGTCCAAATTTGACATACTGAATAGGGTCTCAGTCAACTGAAAATCTTCGATTCGGTCGACCAGAATATTTTGGTACTCCAAATCTCTATCAATTTTATCAGTTCCCTACCAGAACGGTCAACTGAATTCCATCAATCGTCCGAAATCTCCAGATTTGGTTGACCGAAAACCTTTGATCGTCCGAATCAATGGCTCAGGGAAACCAATTGGGGAATTTTGGCATACCGAACCCAATTAAGCATACTGTTTTCTACGAATGCAAAAAACCTCTCCCAACTGTGCCATCTTTTCTCCCCAAACTGGGAGTGAGGGGCGGACCCATCTAATCTACCACATAAATCACTAGTAAAACATGGGGTGTAGACCTCTAAGACTACTTCAAGATCCCTCAATCCATTCATAAAACCATTAAGCATGCTGTTCCATAGAAAATCACAAAGACATAGAGCTCATACAAAGTTACTTTAGCATGCATCCAAAATCATCAACATCATTTCCCATATTTTTGCATGATTTGTACATCATTTATGCATGATTTGTCATAAGAATGCCCTTAAGCCCTAGTCGAGATACGGGGATGAGAGGGGAACGTGTACCTTTTCTGGCAAGCCCCGCACACCTCCGATTTTCTTCCAGCTCTGCGAGCTTCACGTGCTCCCAATGAGGTTCGACACAGCCTCCTCCGCTCGTGTGACCTCCTCCGGCACAAGGCCTCTCCTCCCCCACCCTTGTGTCTCCAATGCTCGACACCACCTCCCTTGCCCCTTTTAACTTCTTTGTCGCAGCACCTGCCACCTCGGAATCCCGTCGACCATCTATGCCAGCCTCCCTGCCAAGGAAGGGATAGGACAGACTGCCCTCCCAAGGTAGGGATCATGGGAATGGAGGAGAAGGGCTCACGTTAATGTGTGTGGCTGGGCTCCTTTGACCAAGTCCATGTCCAAGTGGGTCCCACCCCCAAGCACGGGTCCTAAGGTGCACATATAGACCCACAAGGCCAGAGAAGTCACACCACCAGGGGAAACCAAGACCACAAATACATTAGAAGAGACCACAACAACAACCACAACCTTGATTATCCATTAATAAATCATATTCAAAATATACAACAAATTTCATGGTCTTTCATTAAATGGAAATCAAGCACAGATGTTACATCATAACCCCCTCAAAAGAATTTCGTCTCCGAAATTCACTAATCAAATAAACGGGGGTACTAGCACTGCATGTCTACTTCTTGCTCCCAAGTCCTCAACGCAATGGTACTACCATTGAACTAGTAAAAAGGTATCACCTTGTTCCTGAGAACCTATTTCTTCCTATCAAGGATCTGCACAGTGTCCTCCACCATGGACAAATCTTCCTATAGATCACTTGGCTGAACTAAAATCACTTGGGATGTGGCGGCCAAGCACTTTCTCAACATCGAGACATGAAACACACTGTGCACGCTCGAGAACTCTGGAGGCAAGTTCAACTGATAAGCAACTTCCCTGACCCTTCTGGTTATCCTATAGGGTCCAATGTTGCGAGGACTTAGCTTTTCCCGCTTCCCAAACCTGAATACGCCTTTCGTTGGTGACACCTTTAGGAAGACGAAGTCTCCAACCTCGAATTCCAAAGGTCTACGCCTTCAATCAGCATAACTCTTCTATCTACTCTGTGCAGCTTCCAGTTTCTTTCTTATTAGGTTCACTTTCTTTGCATACTGCTACACAATCTCTGGCCCCACAAGCTGTCTCTCACCTACTTCATCCCAATAGGTAGGTGTTCTACAAGGTCTACCATACAATGCTTCATACGGTGCCATACCTATGATGGAGTGATAGCTGTTGTTGTAGGCGAATTCAATCAACAGAAGATGATCTCCCCAACTCCATCTAAAATCCAATTTTCAGGCTCTCAACATATTTTCTAAGGTCTGGATAGTCCTCTTAGTCTGTCCGTCTGCCTAGGGATGGAAGGCTGTGCTAAAATGCAAAATGGTGCCACAAGCCTCTTGCAATGCTCTCCAGAATCTAGATGTAAACCTGGTGTCCCAATCAGACACATTGGACACCAGTACCCCATGCAGTTGGAATATCTCAGCCACATACAACTCTGGAAACTGAGTTAATGGGAGATTTACCCTCATGGGTAAGAAATGTGCTGACTTCGTGAGACGATCCATGATCACTCAGATGGTGTCGTTCTTCCTCCTGGTCTTGAGTAGTCCTGTCACAAAGTCTATTGATACCTGCTTCCATTTTCAAACTAGAATGTTCAGAGGTTGCAACATTCCCCTGGGCTTCTGGTGTTCAATCTTGACCATTTGGAAGGTTGCACACTTCATCACATGTTCAGCTATCTCTCTTTTTATTCCAGGCCACCAAAAATTTCTCTTTAAATCTTTGTATATCTTGGTGCTACCTGGATGAACTGTATACTTAGACTGATGGGATTCTTCGAGTAGTCTCTATTTCACTTCCTCCACGTGAGGCACATACAGACGCAGATCATATCGAATTCCTCCACTTGCATCGACAGAGAAGTGAGGCGCCTCTCCCACCTTTAGTTTTGCCCAAGCCTCCTACACAAAGGGGTTTAGTTGTTGAGCGGCCACAATAGTTTTCAATAATCTTGGGCGAATAGACATATTTGCTACCAAAGCTCTAGTAGGTCCCTGAGACTATCTCAAAGGTCTGCACCTAACCAAATCCTCTAGCATATGCCATTCCTTAATCATCAAGTTGGCCATCATGTGGGTGCATCTACTCAGGGCATCAGCAACCACATTAGCCTTCCCAAGGTGATAGGACAAGCTAAAGTCATAGTCCTTGAGGTATTCTATCCATCTTCTCTGCCTCAGATTCAAATCTTTTTGAGTGAAGATATACTTTAAACTCCAGTGATCTGTGAATACCTCAAACTACTCACCATACAGGTAATGTCTCCAGATCTTCAGTGCAAATACCATTGCAACCATCTCCAAATCATGAGTGAGATAATTCCTTTCATGGTTCTTCAACTGGCGTGAGGCATACGCCACAACTCTCCCATGCTGCATAAGCACACATCCTAATCCTGTCCCACAAGCATCACAGTATACTACAACACCTCCACTCCCTGAGGGTAAAGTTAAAATCGGAGATGTGACTAGTCGAGTCTTCAATTCATTGAAGTCCTCTTCGCATTGCCAGTTCCAGATGAAAGAAACCTCCTTTTGCATTAATCTGGTCAAAGGTGCTACAATCCTAGAGAAATCCTATATGAACCTTCTATAATAGCCAACTAAGTCCAAGAAGCTTTTGATCTCTGTCACTCTTTTGGGTCTGGCCCAACTGCTAATTGCTTCAACTTTGGCTGGGTCCACTTTAATCCCCTTACCTGAAATAATGTGGCCAAGGAATGTAACCTTTTCCAGCCAAAACTCACATTTAGAAAACTTTGCATAGAGTTGGTGATGCCTTAAAGTCTCTACACAATTCTCAAATGTGTCTGGTGAGTTTGTACATCAGGGAAATATACCAGTAAGTCATCAACAAATACCACAACAAATTGATCCAGGTAGGGCCTGAACACTCTGTTCATCAGGTCCATGAAAGTAGCTAGTGCATTTGTCAACACAAATGACATAACCAGATACACATAATGGTCATATCGGGTACGAAATGTTATCTTATGCACATCAGTTTCTTGGATTCATAGTTGGTGATACCCTGATCTCAAATCAATCATAGAGAATACTGAAGCCCCTTGAATCTGATCAAACAAGTCATCAATCCTAGGTAGAGGATATTTATTCTTGATTGTAATCTGGTTCAACATCTGATAATCAATACAGAGATGGAGTGAACCATCCTTCTTCTAAACAAACAGCACCGGTGCACCCCAAGGTGACACACTCAGCCTAATAAATCCTCTGTCCAGCAACTCCTGAAGTTGATTCCTAAGCTCCCTCCATTCTACTGGTGCCATCTGATAAAAGGCCTTCGAAATAGAACTAGATCCTAGCACTAGGTCGATCTGGAATTCAACTTCCCAGTGCGGCGGCATTCTAGGCAAGTCCTCTGGAAAGCCATCAAGATATTCTTGAACCACTGGCATATCCTCTATCCTGAGAACTGAAGAAGAAGACACCGTCACACTTGCCAGATATCCCATATAGACTCTAGACAGGTGGTGATAGGCTTTGATTGCAGAAATTATCTTCTTCTATTCTCCCGGTCTGGTTCCTTACATCACACACCACCTTTGACTCAGGCACTCAGCCAGGACTCTCCTCTTTGCATGATAAATGATAGCTGAATGTTGTGCCAACTAGTCCATCCTCGAGATGATGTCATATTCCTGCATGTCCATCACTATTACACTGGCTCTGAAATCGTGGTCCCCCAACTTCACATTGACTGACTATAGATATTTCCATGCTAAGCTGTGCTCTCCTAGTAAGGTTACCATGTTAAGATGGAAAGCCAATCTAGTTGGCCTGTCTCCAATCTTCGTAGCAAATGACTCAGAAATAAAAGAAAAAGAACTCCTCGAGTCAAACAAGACTCTAGCCATACGATTTACCACAAGAAAGGAACCTAGATATCACATTATAACATGCATCAGCAACAACAACAACAACATAGGGAAGAGTACCAGATACAACAATACATAAAATGGAAAGTTTACAATTAATAACATGCCTCTATTCCTTACCCTCTACAACATCCCCACCCACATCAGGAGCAGTTATGGAGAACACTCGCCCCTTAGTTGGTTGGTGGGGTGTCTTCCTGGCTGGCTTTGCAAGATCAGGACAATTCCACTGACTGTGCCCAGAATTTCCACAGTTGTAGCAAACCATCTTTTCTGGATTCAGCTGTCGATGGTAACACTATTCTACTACATGCCTTGGACGCCCACAAACAAAATAGGATTTCTTTTCTGGGCCACTGCTCGAACTAGCCTGACTGTATCCAACTCCTCCTCCCCCAACCACAGACTCGACGCGCTCCTTCTTTTTCTTCCTAGAGCTCCCAAAACTGCCCAAGCTCTACTTCCTAGAAGTAAAACACTGTGGAGCAAACGCCTTCCCTTTACCGTTGGGGTGATCTTCCAGAAATTACTTGTAGTCCATCTCATAGCGGGCTGCCAATTCCCCTACCTTGGTCAAAGTGGGGTACTCATAGCTTAAGACCCTCAACGTGAGTGCTGGAGTTAGTCCCTCTACGAACCTCTTGGCTTTGCGCTTCTCGGTATCAAATGTTTGTGAGAACTGCTCCAATCTGGTGAAGGTTGCCTCATATTCAGCTACAGTCATGCTACCTTGCTTCAGGATTTTGAATTCTCTATCTAGTCAATCTCTATCGTACTTTGAAAAATTCTTCTCGTAGAAGGCCTCCCAAAAATCCTCCCATGAGATCATCAACAAATCAACGTTAGGGAACTTCATGTAGTGGATGGCTCTCCACCACTGGTCGGCGTCTCCCTTGCACTGAAAGGTAGCCAATCTGACCCACTTCTCACCTAGGCACTCCATACCCTCCAATATCTTTTCAACCTCAAGCAGCCAGGCCTCACAATCTTTTGGCTTGTCCTTACCATCAAAAGTCGGTGGGCTTTGATAGCAGAACTGCTTAAGCCAAGGGTTTTCCATGGTCCCATCTATGTTGTTCATGCTAAAAGTTTGAGCAAATCCCTGCATCGTGTGGCTCAGTTCCTGTCGAATGCCTCCCCAACCACTGTCTTGCTCCTTGCAAGAACTTGCTACGGGAGTCCTACCTCTAATACAACCTCTAGATGGCATCTTGCTACCACCACAAGCAAACAAACAAATATACAAGTCAGGTGCTATGATTAATGCTAATCGTGCAATCCAATTTAAGCCACAGTGTCGAACATCCTAAGCTGGTGTACTTAGTGAACCTAGGCTCTGATACCACTCTGTAACGCTCCATGTGCTACACAACAGTATAGACACTACCCAAGGCAAATAATTAAATCTAATTTAATAGAATTAAATAAGTAAAACCAAACACCTAGACATATGTGCGGCTAAAGTGGCTCTAAAGTAATGCACTAGGCAAGACTGCACCTCTTCCTAAGCACCTGAGACAAGGCAAAAAGAAAACCACGTGTGAGTGACGACATTGTCTCCTAGTACATGCCCCAAGAACAATAGCAAAATCGGTAAAAACTTCATATTGTTAGAAAACCTCTAGAAAACCACAACCATCGAAAAGCCAACACACGTAAATTGGTAAAACCGGTAGAATATGCT
This sequence comes from Posidonia australis, assembly GCA_024699735.1. Lineage (NCBI taxonomy): Eukaryota > Viridiplantae > Streptophyta > Magnoliopsida > Alismatales > Posidoniaceae > Posidonia > Posidonia australis. The sequence goes on from JAMKQA010016046.1 coordinate 18,377, forward strand.
ATTTCAAAAAATTTCTTTTCTTTTCCTTTCTTAAAACTTCTTGCTCATAAGCAAATCTTTATGCACAAATCAAGGAAGCCATTTTCATCTAGTCTTCCAGCCCAAAACACCATTCATTTCCATCATTACAAATCATAATAAACCAAGGCTGGAACTAGCTCAAACACAAATCTCATTTCATATCTCAAAATTGGTTGTATCACCCTAGCCATAGGCGATCGACCTGGCCACAAGCAGATGTTGAGGCTCCATCCCCATTCCTACTGCAGTGTTGTGATGAACCACTCCATGCAGGAGTTCAATTGCCCTGACCACAACTTCAAAAACGTACCCTTACTGGTATAAGCACGAAGTGCATCCTCACGATGCCCTAGTGTCCAAGCATCTAGGGAGTCTAACCCTAGACCCGACCAACATCGGCACTGAGGGTAGTCTGGGTCTACCGTACCCCAAGTCCTACAGTACCACCATAATCTCGAGGCTCTTACCTTGGACCGCAACTCGGCAACCACAACCAAGGACACGTCTCCGACATCTCTAGATGTCTCACTACCTCTATCGGCAAGCCCTAGTCTAATTGTGGTTCTAACAAATCTCAGAAATCTCTTTTAAAACGACATGCAATTTTCATTTCAAATCATTAGGTAAAACCAGTTTTCATTCATAAAACTCTTTATAAATCTCACACATCATTACTTACATTTATCATCCATGGTTCTCAAAACCATTCATTCACATTCTCATTCATTCCATGGTTCATCATACCATGTGTTCACCCCTCTCATGGGTCCACATTCATTTCCACATATTCCATGTTTAGCAATTTATGGAGAACATTATTAAAGTAATTTGTTTATGTGAAACATCTCATAATTCATCTTTACGCATTTCACACATCTATAATGTATTTATCTCATTTTATCAGCATTTTTCAAAACATTTCTCAATTTGGTTCTGGATCCTGATTCGACATATCGAATAGGGTCCTGGTCGATCGAAAATCCCTGATTCGGTCGATTGGAATATTTTGGTACTCTGAATCTCTGCCAATTTTATCAGTTCCCTGCCAAAACGATCGACCGAATTCGGTCGGTCTTTTGAAATCTCTTGATTTGGTCAATTGAAAACCTTCGATCGTCCGAATCAGTGGCTTAGGGGACCCAACTGGGGCATTTCGCCATATCAAACCTAGTTCGGCATATCGTTTTCTGCGAATGCAGAAAACCTCCCCCAGTTGTGCCATCTCTTCTCCCCAAAATGGGAGTGAGGGGTGGATCCATCTAATCCACCACATAAATTACAAGTAAAACATGGGGTGTAAACCTCCAAGTCTACTTCAAAACCCCTCAATCCATTCATAAAACCATTAAGCATGTTGTTCTATAGAAAATCACAAAGACATAGAGCTCATACGAAGTTACTATAGCATGCATCCAAAATCATCAACAAAATCCCATGAAATCAACATGAAATTGCATGATCTCATTGTAAACAAGTTATTCATCTTATTCCCATCATTTCCCTTATTTTTGCATGATTTCTACATCATTTATGCATGATTTGTCACAAGAACCCCTTTAAGCCCTAGCCGAGAAACGGGGATGAGAGGGGAACACGTACCTTCTCTAGCGAGCCCCGCGCACCTCCGACGTCCTTCGGCTCCGGCGAGCTTCACGTGCCCCTGATGAGGTCCGACACAGCCTCCTTCACTCGCACGACCTCCTCTGGCACAAAGCTTCTCCTCTCCCACCCTTGTGTATCCAGTGCTTGACACCACCTCCCCTACCCCTTTTAACTCCTCTCTCGCATCACCTGCCACCCCGAAATCTCGCCGGCCATCTCTACCAACTTCCCTACCAAGGAGGGGACGGGACGGGCTGTCCTCCCATGGCAAGGATCACAGGCATGGAGGAGAAGGGTGTTAGAAATATTACATTAATTTTGATGATTATTCACTTGTGCATATTTTCATAAATATTATAACTTGAAAAAGATTTAAAGTGTCTTATCAAGAGCGACAGATCGTTCCAGCAAAAATCAGAATATTAATCAGA
>JAMKQA010016047.1:0-22393 GCA_024699735.1 Posidonia australis
GTAGCAAAAATGGCAAAAGATTTACTAACGATTCCGGCATCAACTGTGGCATCGGAATCTGCATTTTCTGCAGGAAAAAGAGTATTAAATGATAAAAGATGTAAATTATCAGAGAAGTCTGTAGAAGCCTCCGTCTGCTTAAAAGATTGGTACGATGCAGTTGACCGTCTTCAAGGATTGAGCTTGAAGTCTGAATCAGAAGAAGACGATGATGCGACATCAACTTCAACAGGTAGAATAGACTCCCCAAATAAATAATTCTTGATGGTCTGCAGGAACCGGCCCTACTTGGACCAGCCTTCGGGCCGGCCCAACCCAGTCCTGGCTCGGGCGGGTTGAGCTTTTCTTGGGCCGGGCCAGCCTGTTTTCCAAATCTACCTATGATGCATGAAATCGTAGGACTTCTTGGGTCCTTGTATTTCATAGATTACTAGTTCGTTAAAATGGAATTGACATTGGCTACTAGAAAAGCTTTCTTAGGCACACTAGTGGTTCTTTTTCGAGTACTCAGTTCCTTGAGGTATTTAGTATATGTAGGGACCTGTTGGATTGCATCTAAGAGAGGAATGTTTACCTTAACCTACCTGAACACCTCGAGTATCTTTTGTATTTGAGCAGATTCCTTTTTATTTTTGAGCCTATTTGGACATTAGACAATGAGCTTCTGTATAGGCTCAACAAATGATTCAGAATAAGGCCCAACAAACATGTTGGGCCTTTCAAAACTTTCAGGCTCCTCAGACTGGCCTGAATGTGGTGGGATTGGTTTTGTTGAGTTAGAAGGTGAGTCCTTCTGAATCCTAACGGCATGGTCAGGCACAACAACATGGTTGTCCACCTGTTTTCCAGATCTTAATGAAATAATGGCATTAACTTGGTTGACCTGGTCATCTTGAAGTACATGAACCTGTCCTTGATTTTGATTTTGAGTTTGACCTCTAGGATTTGGTTCTGGTTGACTGGGGAAGGTTCCTTTCTCTCTTCCTCCTGCTAACGTGGCTAGCTGACTCAATTGCATCTCAATTCAAGATATGGCTTGTGTATTAGCAGCTATGTTGGTGTTTGTTTGAGAGTTGGCATTGAGAAGGGCCTCCACGCCTTTCTCCAGAGTGCTCAATCTTCTCTTATTCTCAGTAAATCCTGGAGGTGGGTGAGGTTGAGATCCAACATTAAAGTGTTGCTGGACAGCTTGATTGGGCCTGAATTGATGTGAGTGTTGCTGTTGGCCTTGGGAGAAAGCGAAATTATTGTTTCCCTGATGTGGTTGCTGGTTCCAAGAGAAATTAGGATGATTCCTCCATCTTGGATTATAAGTTGGGGCATAGGGACCATTTCGAGGCCTGACAAAAGCTGCATTCAGTTGTTCAGGTCCAAAATTGGGTTGACCACCCATAGAAGGACATTCTTCCATCACATGATCCACCATGTGACAACCTTTACACCAAGGAACTTGGTCAGACACTTGTTTCACTTGGGCATTCTCCTTCATTTCTAAAGCCTCTAACTTACGAGCTAATGTGTTGAATTTGGCTTCAATGGCTATAGAATACTCTATGGAGTGAATACCGCCTTTTGACGGTGTGGGTTTATCGACCATTTGATCATTAGTGCTCTCCCACTGTATAGTTTTCTCAGCCAGTTCTCCTAAGAATTCCCATGCTTCATCGTCATTCTTCTTTATGAACGCTCCTTGACACATAGGCTCAAGCATGGTCCTAGTCGAAATATCTAAACCCTCATAAATGATTTGGCATAGTCTCCACTTTTCTATTCCATGATGTAGACACTAGGCTAAGAGATCCTTAAATCTATCAAGATACTTCCAAAAAGACTCACCAACCTTTTATTTAGATGAATTAATTTCATTTCTGAATTTGATGATCTTATGAATAAGATAGTATTTCTTAAGGAATATCGTGCAAAATTTGCCCAAGTGGTGATTGAATTAGTGGGTAGACTATATAGTCATTTTTTAGCATTGTCTTTTAATGCAAAAGGAATGAATCTTAACCAAATTGCATCATCAGACAACTGTTGCAACTTCATCATGCTACATACCTCCTCAAACTCATTGATGAACTAGTAGGCATCTTCAAATTCTAGACCCGTGAACCTAGGCAATTGGCTAATATAATTGGATATGAGTTCAAAATTATTGCCATTAGTCTGTGGGGGTCTGATGCAAGATGGTTGTGCAGTTCTTACTGGATAACATCTGGCTTCTAAAGCTAGAGGTGGGTTGTGGATTTCATCAGCCATTTTAAAATCTTCGAGTTCAACACGAGTCAGAGGATGTGTTGAATCACAAATCCACACACGTATGCACAAGTGAAACTCTCTTTTTTTTTTGAAAAATGAAAATAGAAAAGATGAAAAGACGAGAAGATAAGAGACACAATCAGATGAGAAGAGGAAAGATAGAGGAAGAATATGCCTAATCTATTCACACACGCTACACAACTCCTAAGTCTATGGTTGACCTAGATTTAGACAACTCCTAACTGTTAAGTTAACCTTTGAGATTCTCAAACCAAAATTCTTTACCCTAATTGACTAGATCAGTGGAGGAAAATGGGAGGCTCCCCGTACTTGAGCAACGGTCCTAATTAAATAACCACTTTCCTTTTAAGGCTTAACCTTGTGAACCACTTTTCTAGACACCAAGTAGGAAAAAAAACTTTAAATTTGATTCACCCTCCAGTTCCCTTGTCCTATTGAGCTCGAACCCTAGGGGCTAATGTTTACTTGAATTTAATTGAGGTTTAGATCAATGCTTGGTGCTTTTTTTTATTGTTTGTGGGCTAAGGAACGGTGATGAAATCCCTACCTTATCTTGTACTATATGTGTTGCCCTTAGGTACTTTGAAATGTTATGCAACAAACAATTATACTCAAACAAGTTGTTCTTCCTACTAACAATATACTCTAAAATACTAGGAATTGAGTAGGAGAACACGTACCTTTTCCTCTAGCAATCTTCCAAAATAAATTGACAAGATTCAAAAATAATGCACACTATATGATGTATGCCCTAAAGAACAGGTTTCTTTCTTGTCATGAAAGATTTTTGTTGGGTTCAAGTTTATGCTTGACTTTAAAATTAGTGATTGAGAAAAAACCAAAATCAAAGCAAAATATAAACCCTAGATCAGGATTCTAGAAATATCTAAAAAATATTTGAATTTAAAATATAACAGAAATATCTGACTTGGGAAATTTTTTTTGTCATTTTTTCTTCTAGATCTCCAGAAATGTCTCTGTAAAGAAAAAAAAGGAATAGATTTGTTTTAAACAAACAAAAAGAAAGGAATAACTGATAATATAAATCGATGTTATGAAACACTATTTCTCCGACAATGGCGTCAAAAAGCTGATGTATCTTATTTAATTACCGCAAATGCACGACGTACTATGTAGTACGTGGCAAATACGGGTCGGTTCCACAGAGAAAAATGTTTCAAAAACAAAGAACATTATCGATTATTAAGATGAAAATGAAGAGATGTTGATTAAGGACTAAACACTTAAGAAAAATTCAGAATAAATAAAAGACTAGGATTTTTGAATCCATTCATGTAAATATAAATGCATGATTAAATCCACTTTATGTTTCCCAATTGATCTAAATAATTTGATTCATTGATTTTTATCTTAATAAGCATAATCTATATGCAATGCACCATAGACTATCAAGTCAAGGAATAAAAATACAGAAATCAAATTAAATCAAATGACATATGATGGAATTGAGATTATATACACAACCCTCAATTAAGTCTTCCCTAAGTATAGACTAAAAAGATGAAATCAATGTTAATCTATCAAAGTTTTTCAATTCATCGAATGATCTATGTAATATATATTCAACCCACATATTCATAGCATTAAGCAAGAAGAGAAAACATAGAGCAATTTAATCATGACATATAATATTACATGAACTTCATCTCAATCCTAGATCTAGAAGATTAGTCACACAAGATTACGCAAAACAATAAAATAAAAGAAGGAAGAGAAGAAATAGAAGACATAATTAAATTTAAAAAACTTTTTATTGAAGGAAACTTGAGATTACACTGATAATCTTCAGGTTCTCCCAAAACACAAGAAAAGAAAGAGGGTCTAAAACCTTTCTTCCATAAATCCACATAAGGAGTCCTTTTATAGGCTTATAAGGACTTGCATATGTCAGAGACAAATCTGAATACAAAATTTAATCTTAAATGTTGAATACAAGATATTTACAAGTGAGAATCTTATCCAAAGAAGACCAAGTTAAAAATATCTGGTGCAGGTACTTGGGAGGCGTCGGATCTGCATCTGGGTGTCTGGGAGGTGTCCATGTCATCTAGGATCTTCTTTGACTTTTTCCACAGCTTGACTACTATTTTACTAGTATTTAGGCACATGAAAAATATGTGTTTGACCTCTTGACATAGCTCTAGAATTTTTCATACGAAAATCTCTTCTTTTTTAGCACAATTATTCTTTTCCTTCTCATTTTTCGTAGGTTCTTTCTAAGTCCTCAAGTTTTACAAAATTAGCACAAAACACCTCGAGTAATATTATTTATATATAAAATAAACAAATATGGGAATAAAATATGTATGAATTATGAGATAATCACATGGAATTGTTAAAAAAAATTGAAAATTTAACTTAATGAGAAATTTGAGATGAAGGACATGGGAGAAGCCTCATTTGTTCTTGAAATACAGATCCTTAGAGATCGGCAGTCTAGATTGCTGAGTATAAATCAGGAAAAATATTTACACTCAGTACTTAAAAGATTTGGAATGCAAAATTGTGCCCCTGCACCTACACCATATGTGTATGGGAAAAGATTGAATAAACGTCAATATCCTAGAAAGGAACAAAAACCTCTGAATATGCCATATGCACAAGTGCTTGAAAGTTTAATGTATGCTATGTTGTGTACTAGACCGGATCTGACATATTCAGTAAGTTTAGTTAGCAGATATCAAAGTAATCCTGGACCAGCGAATTGGGAAGCTTTTAAGAGGATTATGAAGTGTATCAAAGCCACATCGCAACACAAACTTATATACCAAACGGAAATGCTTGAAGTATTAGGTTACTCAAATGCAGACTTTAGAAGTGATAAAGATGATGGAAAGTCCACATCTGGTCACTTATTCATCTTTGGTGGTGGCGCTGTCTCATGGAGAAGTAAAAAGCAAGGCTGTGTTGCTAGATACACACAGGAAGCAGAATACATTGCATGTAGTACAGCCACCACACATTCTATTTGGATTAAGAGACTTTTGAACGACTTGAATCTTAATTTAATCAATGGATTTGTTAGAATATATTGTGATAATCAAACAACAATTAGTCTCATAAATAGTGATGCTAATTGTTCACGAGGAAAGCACATTAAGATATATTATCACTACATTTGTGATATTATACAGCAAGAGAAAATAGAAGTGAGTTATATTCCTACTTCGGACATGATTGCTGATACAATGACAAAAGGGATTCCAGTAGAGAAATTTGTCAAGCATGTTTGCTTGATGGGATTAAGGAATATTTCCATAAATAATGTAGATGGAACACATTTTCACGAATAGTGGGAGTGTAAATTGAGAAAAACTCATACTTTCCATGAATAGTAGGAGTATGTAGGAATTTATAGCTTAGTCTTCATGATCAAGTTGGAGATGTTAGGACGTGGTCAATGAAGAACACGCTAAAAGAGGTAAATCTTGGTCATAGAAGAAAATCTCCCGTGGAACTCGGAGACAGTTAAAGCAAAGGCTTTACGAGGAGATATTTGACCTCATCTATAAAGAAAAGAGAGATGAATACATCAAAAAGGTATTATTCACTAGAAAACTCGTAAGACTAAAGTCTCAATCTACAAACAAAAACAACATATTAGAAAATGTATTTTTGGTGGACGGGAATTATTTAGAAATTGAGATGAGTGATGAGGTGTACCTCTGAAGGGTGAGATCTGGTGGTGACAGGAAAACAACAGTAAAATAAATAGGTAGGTTGGTAGAGTCTCTTACCAAACGTGTGCTTGAACACGTGCCCTTTCTGCGAATTGGTTGGGATGGATATTCAGCATTCACCACCAATGCTTTCTTTTACCACATAATGGGAGTGGACATGCATGTTTTTTTTGTAATCGGTAAGCTGTGATCTATAAGTCTTTTAGGCAAACCAACCAGGGGAATAATAGAGTACAAAAAAGTATTGTTTGAGACAGTCACCAAATATGGACTGTCGAATCAAAATAAAGCAACATATCGGCCAACACAGGCCACCCAATAAAGTTTAAATGTCCAAGAAAAGTAAAATTATCCAAAAAGAAAGAAAGACAAGACTAACAGGACATTAGTCCTCAACCGAATGATCATCCACTAGAGTAGGGCAGGGATTAGAAGGATCTGCATCCCTTCAGGTAGGAACACCAGTGAACAAAATCTCAGCGTTGCGGGTATGCTGGAAGGAGGTGATAGAGTAGAGGGCATCGTTCTTGTCAAAACCTGAAGCCAAAGCAGCTATGCAACCATGAATAAGAGTAATAATTTCATTAATACACATATTGGAACCTTTGCAAACACTTTAGAAATGTGGTTATTCCTTTCCTTCCATATAACCCACAGAATGAGTTGGAACAGTGTGTAGTATCCTTTAGAAGGCATGGCTAGCTTTAATGGAAGAGAGATTGTAAACAGATCATCAATAGAAAACATAGCAGGGTAGAGAGGACCTTGAGAAAATGCACTCCAAATGGAAATAGCAAAAAGACAATGTAAGAATAGATGAGTAATAGTTTCCATATTTGTATTGCAAAAAGCACAATTCACAGGTCCAACCCAGCCCCTCTTACATAAATTTGCCTTAGTCAAGACTTTGTCAAAGAGCACCAGCCAGGAAAAAGTTTTAATTTTCAAGGAGGCCCAACTGCACCAAAGGGGTTCATGATGTCTGAACCTAAGTCCACCATCGATTATAAAATTATAACATGATTTCACTGAGAAGATATGGCTTATAGAATTCCACTGTAAGATATCATCCTCAAGACAGAGATTCAGGTTAGATAAAATGTCGGAGAGAAGGTCTGCCTGATCCTGAACCTCTTTATTAAGTGTTTGTAAATGAGGGTTAGCAAATAAATTCCCAAAATCAACCCTAAAGGTCTCAAATGTCTTGAGAAGAGAAGCCTTCTTGTTTTTAGCCAATAGGAAAAGGTCAGGGAGAAGATTTTTAAGTCTTACCCCATCCCACCATTTGCTTTTCCAGAAGATTATGCTACATCCATTCTGAACTTGAAGGCTGGTATAACAGTTGACTAAGTTATGACATGCTTTCAGTTCCTGCCATAATGGTGAGGATTTGCCTAAGGATGTATTTAGGAGGGCCCCAGGCCAATTCCTAGCAAAGTATCTTGCTTTAAAAAGTTCTTTCCACGTGAGAGAGCAAGTAGTGGAGAGTAGCTGCCAGAGCAATTTTGATTTAAGAGCCACATTAAAGTTTTTAATATTAAGAATTCCCCTGCCATATTGATTCTTTGGCCTAAAAAGTGTATCCCATTTAGCCAGATGTCAAATGGTGGTGGAGGAGGAATAGGATTTCCAAAGGAATCTGGATCTGTATTTATCAATGTCTTTGACAACCTTTGCAGGGATGTGTAGCACAGATAGATAATAGGTGGGTATGGCTAAGAGGACAGAGTTAACAAGAGTTAGTCTACCTCCAAGAGACAATTGTTTTGCCTTCCAAAAAGACAGTTTTTTTGAGATTTTTTCAATGACTGGAGACCAGTCATTGAAGGTAGCCCTCCTATAGTGGAGGGGAAGTCCCAAATATTTTATAGGCAAAAGAGAAGTGTTACAACCCAAAATTTGGGAAGATATAGTGATAAGTGAATTTGGTACCCCTATGCCAGTGAGGGAGGACTTATGAAAGTTAATTTTCAACCTAGAGCAGTGCTGAAAGCAGCTCAAAATCCTCTTGATATTGATTATGTTAGCCTCACAAGCAGACAAAAATAAGATAGTGTTATCTACATACTGAATGTTTACTAGATTAGGACCACCATTAGGGAATTGGATGCCAGAAATCAGCTTGAACTCCACAACAAGAGAGATCATTCTATTCAGAATGTGTGTGACTGTGATAAAAAGAAGAGGTGACAGGGGGTCACCTTGCCTAAGCCCATTGGAGGAAGGGAAGAACCCTTTGGGAGAACCATTTAGTAAAATGAAAAATCTGGCATGAGTGATACACATTTTTATCCAATTGATCCATATAGGTCCACAGCCTAAACAAGAGAGAGAGTCCAACAGAAAATCCCATTGAACATTGTCAAAAGCCTTCTCAAAATCCAATTTCAGGATATAACCAGGAGTGCCAGTCACCTTCATGAAGTATAATGTTTCCTGAGCTACCAGGAAGCAATCTCCAATGTGTCTTCCTGGAATGAAGGCACATTGGGTGTTGTCAATGATTTTATCTAAGGCAGGGAAAAATCTGGAGGCCAAGGTTTTAGTAATATTTTATATAAGCTATTCAGCAAACTAATAGGCCTGAAATCTTTAATGCGATGTGCCCCTTCTAGCTTAGGGATAAGAGTGATGAAAGTTTGATTAATTGGGTGAAAGAAATCTGTTTCTGAGGAAAGAAACAGATGATTAAAAATCCTCCAAGATATCATCTTTGAGAATGTCCCAGAATTGTTGGAAGAAGAATATTAGAAAACCATCAGGTCCTGGGGCCTTATCTCTAGGTAGGGGCAACAAGTTCCTGTGAATCTCCTCCAAGGAGAAGGCAGCTTCCAATACTAGGGGATGTTGAATTTTGGTGGGGATTAAGGAATCCAATCCATTTCAGGACTAGATCTAGTAGGCTTATTGAATAGTCTGGTGAAGTGATTCTCTAACACCTTTGCAATGGTGGAAGGAGAGAAGGTAGTGTTTTCCCCTATCTTAAGAGAGTGAATAGCATTGATTCTTCTTCTACTATTAACCATATTGTGAAAGAAAGATGTGTTTAAGTCCCCTGCCTTTAGCCATTGAATTCTAGACTTTTGTTTCCAGTATTCCTCTTGTTCTTGGAGTAGAGAGTAATGTTCTGATTGGAGATATCTTTTCTCAGACAACATGTCTGTGGTGAGCTGATGTAATTCATCTAGAGAGTCTAAATGAGCAATTCGAGACTCAATAAAAGGTAATCTGCTACTTCTAATCTTTCTGATTGGCCTAATCCAACCAATGATCTGCTTCTTAAGCTGTTTGAGCCTATATGCGAATTTAGTTACAGGAGAGGAAGAGGTGCAGATGTTAGTGAATCTGTACCAAGAGGCTTCTATGAAAGGTCTGAACCCCTCAAAAAGAAGCCAGGATTTATAAAATTTAAATGAAGTGGGCCCCCAGTCTAGAGAAGTGGAGTTAAGAGAGATAGGTATATGATCAGAGACTACTCTGGTCAGACCCAAACAGAAAGAGTTGGGAAACGAATTTGCCCAGTCCATGGAAACAAGGAATTTGTCCAGTTTTACCATGGTGGGGGGCACTTGCATATTGGACTAAGTGTATTTTGAATTGTTAGGAGAGAAATCCACCAGGAAATGGCAATCAATAAAGGCATTGAATTGTCTCATAATAGATGAGATTCCGCACTTTGTGGAGTGTTCATGTGAATATCTGGTGAGGTTAAAGTCCCCCCAATAACCCAATAAGAGTTCACTTTATGGCTTACAAAATTTAATTCCTCAAGGAAATCAGGTTTTTGAATTGGGTCACAGGGACCATAGACCCCTGTAAGTCACCAATCCAAACCATCTGAAAGGCTAGTGAAATTAATAGAGAGGCGTTGAGTGGTAGATATTGAATTCAACAACTTTAAATATTTATCATTCCACCAAATAAGAAGACCCCTAGAGGCCTCCATAGAGGGAATAAAGGACCATTGATTTAAAAAGCCTCCTCCTGACTGCCTGAAGGCATATGGGGTAAAGGTCTCTAATTTGGTCTTACTATTGATAATGACATGGCATTTGTTAGTTTTGATAAGGTTACTAATAGCCCATTTTTTCCCACAGGAACCCAGGCCTCTAATGTTCCATACATTAATGATCATTAATTGGGAGGAGAAAGAGAGAGAGAATCTAAATTCTCAGCCCAATTGGAGACAATATTTAAATCAATGTGAGGTAGTCCCTGTTCCCCTCTAACAGAATTAAGAAATTTCTTAGCTTCAACTGTCGATTTTAAAGAAATTCCAATAATACTACATAAAGCAATGAATTGATCATAGGACTCCCAATTGAGAGTATCATTAAGAAGATTAGATTCACTATCATTATTATCCACAGTAACTGAATCAGAAGATAAAGACGTAGGAAGACATGTGTCAGAAGCAAGCATAGTAGATGCAAGAGCAGGAGCATCAGTAATACCTGGGGGGAAGGTTGGAGGTGGGGGTTGTGTCTCAAACGCAACTTCAGCAGGGCCATTGACGTCATCTTTCTCCAAGCAATCATAGACTGCAAGAACCTTCTTGAACTTAGCCAGAGATAGGTTGCGAGTCTTAATTTCAGACTCGACAAACTTGGAGGTTTCATCTCCTATATGCAGAGGCTCGGAAGAAGGGGTGTGGGGGTAAGAATGCCCAGAGAGGTCATGACCTACCTCCGAGGCAGAGGGAGGAGTAGGTAGAATGCCTGCAGAGGAAGAACCAGGTAAAGAGGCAGGGCTAGTAGAACGTGTTCAGACATTTTTGCCACCCCTAGAGGACTTGTTTCCCTTTCCACCCCTCCAACCTCTATTACTTTTAAAGGATTTGCGAGTGGGGTTAAAGTCAGAGGGACCAGATGTAGAGGGGCTAGTTTTTGCAGGCCAGGCAGGGAAAGGGCTAAAGGAAGCAGGTGTGAAGGTCACTCTGGTGGCACATAAGTCCCAGCTTCTACGGAACTTAATGGGGTAAACATGCTTACCAAAGGCGAAAAAGCGGCAGTCAGGGATATCCTTTCCCAGATGAACCTTAACCCTAACCCTTGAGTAACCCAGGGACATAGCCGAGTCCATGGTAAGGTCAACCTCTAAAAGTTCTGCAAACCCAGAGAGAATGTGGTGAAAGACGTCGGTATTCCAAAGATGATGAGGAATACCCTCCAGTCGGAGCCAAACCCCTTCCTCCTTCAGCGTTAACACCGTGTTCGAGTTCGATGACCAGGGAGTGAAGGAGGCGAAGATCATTTGAAAGGACGCTCCAAACTGGTTAAGGTAATCATTTCTACTCTGAGGGGAGGGAAAGACTAACAAGAATTTACCAGAAGAAAAATCTTGAACCTCAACCTCGGACGAGCAAGGCCAGTAAGTACTAATATGTTCTACAATGGATTCCTTAGTGAGTTGTGAGGAGTGGGATGTAACAATAGCACTTCGCGAGAGCACAAGATAATGATCACAAACCGCTGCCGTGGGAGAAAGAATGATTGGGAAATGCGGCGACAGACCAGCCATGACAGAAGACTTTGAGGAGGAGTCTTGCGAGGCCTGAAAGAATTTGCATATGGCCACAGAATGAGAAGAAGGGTTACAACGAAAACAAGTCCTTAAGTATTTACATTTATTAGCCTGATGGCCTCGGAGGCCACATGAAAAACATCTACCAGATGCGCGACAAAAGCTTACCTACGGGGGAAAAATCTTTTTCCGCGAGACCACCTGCCAATCTCCCGAAGGAATGAAATGAGAGGAGGAAGAGTTGTGGCTTGAGGCAATCTTAGAGAGTCAAGAAGAGCCAAAAGTAGGGAGAGGAACAGGAGAAAAGAGAAGAGAAAATATGTTGGAATTATCACTAAAACGCCGCTCGGAAGGGGAAAGGGCGGGATAGTTACTAATGTCAGAGCGTATCCTCGCGTCAGAGATATTTCCCGCATGGCATGCAACCTCACTGGCAGGAGCGAGATTCAAGATGTCCTCAGGAAAAGTAGAGGGAAGAGTCGATGGGTTTGAATCGTGAGAGAGAAAAATACTACAAGCATTAATATTAGGGTCGACGTAATAGAGCTTGCACGTCGAACGAGGAGTCACCAAATCCACTCCATAGAGGGAATTAGGGGCGTTAATTTTCGTATGATTAACGAAGAGAGAAGGTTGAGAAGCATTATATTGGCTTAATAAATCAGGCAGTTTATAACTCGTATAAGACCACACAGAGGACGAGAAATTGCCTGATCGTCTGACACCAATGTCAAAACCTCGAAAAACACCCCACAGCGAAGACCGTCGGTCAGGCGAAGAGGCGCTGAAAGGATGGTCCACCGGAGACATCCAACGGCCGCCGGGCGAGCCGCGAAGCGTCATCGTCGGTTAGTTGGACGTCGCCCGGGAAACAGGCAAAGGAGAAGAACTAGCCTCAGAGGGGTCCAGACAAAAAGAGATGTCCGAAGAGGTGAGGAGGGGGAGAACGAGACTGCTCTCCTCCGGAGATGCAGGCTCGCAAGTAGACGCACTGCTAGAAGTGGAAGCCAAGGGTCGCTCTTTACAGAGGTTAACCAGAGAGCTATGGTACGATAAATCATAAACATGTGAACCAGATCTAAACATATTAATTTCAAAATCCGGAAGCATGTCTAAATCGCAAATAGAAATAGAGATCCACCAACGAAAAGACAATCCAACTGATATAAAGAACAAATCAAACACCAGATCCACCCGCTGGTTCGGGGAAGACTCAAAACAAAGCCGAAAATCATAATTATAATGTAACAATACCAGACAAGCTAGATCTGGCCAGGCAAAACTAGACTGCCGCAAGCGCTCCACACCACCCAGGAGGTCCGCAGAGGACCCAGATGAGGGAGGGGCAGAGACAGAGCAGAGAGAAGGGCGGCACAGCCCAGGGGGGGACTTACCTGGGCGTGGGGGGAGGAAGGGGGTTTTGCCTGCCTGAGGGGAGGGCGAAACCCCACATCGTCACAGGGATCATCTTCGTTTAGTCGGCTCTTGAAAGTCAGCTAGTCAAACTCAGTAGCCTTGCAGAGCAGAGAGCGGAGATTGTCAGAAGGGTGACGACGACGTGGGAGTTTTTGACCTCTCGAGCGCCTTTTCATTATCTTTTCATCGAATGTTCTCTGTTGCTTAAGTCTTGTGATGTTTGTCGTTTGAGTGGACATGCATGTTGCAACAGTTAAAAAAAAGAATCTTACATGATAAGGTCATTAATCAAATCATAAACGGTAAGGAGTGATGCTGCTGTTCATCACGTTAATCCCGTGTCATCACATATTTCCATTCCCTGGTTTTTTACGCAAACGGCTCGTGAAGTGAGACGTGGCTTTTCAGTTGGAAGTGAAGTGGGGCGCATGGTGGGCTTTTCCCTTGGCATGCAGTTTCCAACTGTCAATAAAACGTGTTAATTGCACCAGATTCTATTTCCAGCAATGAAAAAACGTGTTTCCACGTATCCAACATGTTTAAGGCTTGTTTGTGTCAAGGAAATCAAATAAACGAAATTATAAAATCAAAAGGAATAAAATGTAAAATGAAATCATGGAATTTCCTTTTATGTTGGACTCTAATAAAACTGTTTGTACACACGTGTGTGGAAAGTTAAAAATATATATTTTCCTTTTAAATTCCTCCTTTATGGGTGAAAAAGAGAAGAAGATATTTTAAATTTATGTTGGAAATCTACAGAATTTACTTTTTAATAAAGAACATACACAACTATCATGATTATGAATATACTTTTTGATTAAAGAAAAATAAATTTTTTTTACTTAATTTTCTCTCACTTTCAAGCCTACTACAGTGTAATCAACTACAATCAAGTAAGGTACGGAACCTACCTGTTCACCTTCCTCTCAGACGGCTGCTACCTGTTCTTTTCTCCTCTATTATGTACCCATGGAATTTAAAGACTGAAAGGTGTGTGTGTGTGTATATAAAAAAAATATATATATATATATATATATATAACGTGAAGGTGTGCGCGTGGGCTTAGCGTGCTCCATGTACTGTATCCCACTGGTCTCCAGCTTTCACGCTCTCGTGGTCGTGGACCATTTCCGTTTCCATTTCTTAGCGTACGTGTAGAGTTCGCGGTAAAATTCGACGTCTCTCTGTTGTACAAAATCCCCAGCCATCTTTGGAAACCCCGCTCTCACTCCTCTTATCCAAACTAAATCCCGCCATCGTTCGTTCGTTCTTCTTCCGCCTCTTCAAATGACTACTCCGAAGACCATGAACGTAGAAGAAGAGTCTTCTTTTTCCACCTCCTCCTCCTCCTCCTCCTCCTCCTCCAACGGAGACTACCATTCTCCAACGTCCCACTTTCTGTCCACCTCGTCTTCGTCTTCCTCCACCTCGCACTTACCGACGACTGATGTTCCTCCTGTGCAGCCACAGATCGTTTCGCATAAGAGGAGAGCTGGGAGGAAGAAGTTCCGAGAGACGCGACACCCGGTGTACCGGGGAGTCCGGGAGCGGAATGGCGGTAAGTGGGTCTGCGAGGTCCGGGAGCCTCAAAAGAAGACTCGCATTTGGCTCGGGACTTATCAGACACCGGAAATGGCTGCTCGAGCTCATGATGTTGCTGCCATCGCCCTCCGCGGCAAGTCCGCGCCGCTCAATTTTCCTGACTCTGCATGGATTCTCCCCCGAGCAACTTCGAATTCTGGGGACGACATCAGGGCCGCTGCTGCCCGGGCTGCGGCGATGTTCCGTTTACCTTCACGGACACACACAACGAGGAAACACGAGCAGCCGCAGCAACTGAACAAGACTCATGCCGAACTTCCACAGAAGTTTACACCACAAACGCCACTGCTACAACAACCATCGAGTATCGACGTGACAGCACTAACCGGAGGATTCGTCGACGAGGAGGCACTGTTTAACATGCCTGGGTTGCTGCAGAACATGGCCCAGGGGCTGCTGTTGACGCCGCCACCAATGCAACCGGAATTTGATTGGAACGACGACGATTGTCATTTGGACATCACGCTTTGGAACGACAACTGAATGATCAATCAATCACTTACCACACCAGCTCTTATCAAGCTTGTTTTCAGTTCCATTGTGAATTATATATACAAACCATCAAAACGTCAGTATTAGGACGGGAAGACAGATTTCCATCCCTTGTTTTTCTGGGGAACGTATACTAATAGGAAGAAAATCTTTGCACAAGAGATTGTTTGTCAGCATATACAATTCTTGTCTAATGAAACTCGAATCATGCCGTTATCTTTAATCTGGGGAGACCACCAAAGAGGTATTGGTACAAGAAGAGCGACATAATTAGATCTATTTTAAATTATACGTGTCACAAACAAAATGAAGATAAAACGGGGCGAAAGACTCTACCCAAGATAAATTTACAAACTAGTCTCAACAAACATAAAGAATACCCTTCCCACGACAATTAAAAAACGCAAACCACTAGAAATAGCTCCAACATTCAATTTTCACCGCCCACTCCAAGGATACACTGGGCAAGATGCGTCAAGTAGGGTTCCGCTTGTGAACTGTTGCTCAACATAGGCCCCAGACTCTGCAGAACACTGTCGAATTCCTTCTCAAATGTCCTGCAATTCACGGAGCAAACCATGAAATATGAACCGCCTACTAAAAGTCCATTGCGGATGCTGACTCATAAATGCTTACACGATAGAATCTGAGAATAACGTGTTTTCTTTGGCTATTTTTGATCTCCAAGTCTCATTATTAGCTCTCCTTGACTTTGACTTGTCCTTCTCTGGCTCGGGGATATAAATTGATGGAATCAGCAGCTGTACTGCAGCAGCATACTGGAGGCATATGGACTTTAGTTTCTCTATCTTCTGCACACATGCCTAGCACTTCAGAATCTCAAAACAAACCAAATATGGGACACAACGTAACCTTTGAAATCCAATATAACTGAATCCTGTACAAAGCCTACTTCTATGCAGCAAAAGACAAGTTTCAAGACAGAATAAACTATAGGGTTTACGGAAGAAAACCTAGTAATTGATGAAGACATAAAATACATGCATTCTTTGCTTTAAAGAGCAGCAGAAGATGAAACTAAACACTAACGCTTTCTTTTCAGTTAAGAGATAAAATCCACAAACCAGGGTAAGTTGAGGTAGGAGGAGCAGACATTCCTTCAGGCATTTTTCAAGGAAAAAATCATGATACTGGATAACCTGCAAGGGAGCATTAATAAAGAAATTTTTTCATTCCTTCAGTCGTTGTAGTCAACCTTAGTTTCAAGACCTAGGACATGACAAGAATTCAAAAATGTGAATATATGACCTCATCTATGCTCTTTGCAGTTTGAAGCCTACCGTGCATCAAATGCCAATTTGGCTCTAAAACCTGAAGACGACAAGGCACCTAAGGTGACTCTGAAATTCAAATAAATCAAGAAAGCATCTGCAACAAAAAGGAAAAAAAAAGCTTGCCTCAAAAGTTAAATAATGTAAAAGGCTATTGATAAACTTTAGCATGTTGCGGCAAAGAACCGAAGATCGTGAGATGAGTGTTCCCACTATGTTGATAGAGCGAAAACCCTGTGGGACTAATATTTAGAAAGCAGTGTTGCAGACTGTAGAAAAGAAATTACACCAATGTGACAAAACAAAGGAAAGACGTAAAATCATACTTGATGTACTTGCCATGCCATACAAAGTTGTCGATTGACATGTTTACAGTGGAAAAGTAAACGGAATACCAATTGGTATTTCGTCAATGCTTTTCTTGTAATAACAAGGGATAATGGCCATCGAACCTGACAACATTTGCAAAGTCGAAGTGTTGGAATTTTCCAGAAACAAGAGCTGTTTCCAACAAGTGACTAAGGGTGAACACAGCGAAAGATGAAAGAATGGAGATAAGTTCAACCTTGTAACTCAAGCAGAAAGTTTCCAAGCCAGTGATGTTTACTGGCTCTTCATCACCACCAAAAACAGGTAGACCATCATCTGAAGGATGAGAAAGCTCTCTTTTTCTCAGTGTACCAAGTGTTTTGAGTAGTGAAATTCTTTCCTGCAAAATTACCAAATTGATTGCATGCACTAGCAGCAACTAGTTGACAAGGATAACACAATTCCTAATAGCATGTTGAGGATTCCCAACTTACGACGCAACATGTCAATTCCTCGTGACAAGGGTCAGCTGCAGCAGCTGTGGAGCGCAAAGCAAGTCCAAGGAGAGACTGTTGATTACATGATATTAGCAGGATACTACATAACACACCAATAACAGTCCCTGTTTCAGAGCTGAAAGTTCATTGTTATCTATTTTTTTGAAATTTAAAGTTCAGCACTTATTTGGATTTCAACTCGCAACCCCTAGTTAATGTAATAGCCACATACCGAATGAACCACACTTTGTTTGGAAAGGTTCATTACTATTAAATGAAAAGATCAAACCAACCTGCAACTTCTCTACAGAAATTTCATCAGGCCTTTTGGCAAGTTCATCCCGTGCAATGTCCATAAAATGTACCAAGAAATCACCCTAAAACAGTCAGAAGAAGAAGCTGAATCACAATACTGATTGGTGCCTGCAAAGGGAAAGAATATCCAACTAAACATGTCTTTCACAACTTCCATTTTAAACATCAACATGTACATTACTAAAAGTTTGTTAATACATAGACAAGGGATACCTATTATTCACCATAATTGGTGGGAACACTTAATCTTTTCTCTACATTGGACCAATAAGTAAGAACTACCTTTTGTATCCTAACTATTTTAATGATCAATTTATAAGATATTTCTTTACTATCCTTTTCTTCCTCGCTAAAGGGCAGACCTGTGGAAGGCATTAACAGTAACCTGCCTTGTTTTGGAGAATTATGACACATCTGACCATGATTGTGCCATGTACTAAAGTGCACAATTAAAACTTTATGGTCCCATCCATACAAAGTGTTTCACTTTGTTTTCCCCCTAATTTTACCCTTCTTCAACTTGCAGCCAAGATTATGAATTAATATGCAAGTTGCCTATTTATGAGATGAGTGTCTCTAAGTAAGTGGCAATTTTAAATTTGGTCTAGCTTCTTTCCAAATCCAGTGGTAGCCAGATGGCTACTCAGAATGTCTTGAGCACAATACAGTCCCTCAAAGATTAACAACTCTCTCCTGTCCTACTGTAAATTGACTAGAACTTATTTCTTTAAGGTCACCATCATATCGACAATTCCTCAAGAAACCTTTTCTAAAATCTAAACCCACGTTACCACAAACCAATGTGTTCCTACATTCCTAGCCCAGAATAGATGATTTAATCACCATGATTAATTGGGTACCTATGTGTCTAAGCCATGTTCTACATGTACAATTGTTTTTCTATTTGCTTTACTAGAGATTTTCAGATATACTATTTTCACATGAAAATTGAAATGAAACACTGAGCACTTTCCATGTATCTTACAGGTAGTTAAAAAAAGAAGCGGGTTCTATTTCCTTTTAAGATATAGTATGAGTTGTGACAGGAAGTAAAATGGGAGGCGACAATTTTTTATCATGTGGAATCAGTAAATACTATACAGTTATGTGTTTTAATGCTGTTTTTATTCACACTTTGCAGGTCATTAGGATTTTTTTACACTTCTTTCTGTTACATTTTTTAACCTACACTTCTAGAACAATGTGATACATTGTAAGTCACCAACAACAACAAGCAGCTTGTTTTTCCATACATATTATCCCATAACTACTATGTTAAAAGCAAAAAAAAAACAAAGAAGACAAGAAAGAAGTTTGTTTGATCCCATGTTTGTGCATATTTGATCTATAGCATGTTGCTTAGCCAGTTAATTTATAGTTTTCTTTTGTTCACCCAAGTGCAATGTAGTTACAACAACCCAAACAGAATGATACTCGGACATAGAAATTTATTTGATTGGAAACAGTGTAGCACAATTACCTGATCAAGAAGTAAATAACGTTTCATTGATCGTAATTTGCCAACAAGGTCATACTGTAAACAAAAGGAATTAGTCCATGGCATCACAAATGAAAACTAAAAGAGGTTGATGGTAAATACACAGTGTCATAGTTCCAGAAGCCAGATCTAAGTTATCGATCCATTGAATGGAAATCAAAAGGAGAAAACAAAGCACACCTTTTCTTTGATAAGCTTCAGGAGCTCAGTGCTTGCAAAGACATAAGCAGCCTTAATACATTCAAGATTATGATGGTTTGATCCAGCACTCGTTAACTTTGACGTATCAGAGATGGGAACCTGATTGAGACAAGAAGTTTGCATATGGTGATAACAGCATGGACAATTTAAACTGTCATTTCTTCAAAAAAATTGCTTTTAAGTGTATATTGTCACGAAAGAGATAAATAAACCTGAACATTGTGCCCGCATTCTCTCATAACATTCAAATATTTTCCAGTGGTTAGTATTGTTCCTGCTGCACTCGTAAGAAAGTTTGGAATGCTCTCTTTGAGATCATAACGTTGTTTCCAATATTTAGCTTCATAGTCGTGAGTAAGGCTCTCCTGAAATGCATGTGTTGGACCATTCATAAATGAGCCATTTCATTGCCACACGAACTTTTCAATATTTAAGAAGTACCTTCTGCAATGATTTGTTTTCGATAATGAAAAATTCACCATAGGGATCATCAATTATCCCTTCATACACCCACCTGGACATTTGCTACAATCAGCAAAAACTAATAAAGGGTAGGGAAAATGGAAACAAAGAGAAACAGAAAAAGTTCCAAGACAATATAGGCATGCTGAACAATAGTGAACATCAGAACATATATGCACCCTGCCACAAGCCACCTTTCTAGTATGCAGAGATACGCTGAACTTGCACATTGTGCCATTTTTTCAAGCAACGTTCGCACTCCATTATCACCAGCCATGGCTTTGGCCTGTGATTTTAGTGGCATCTTAATGTGGATATCATGACTATGAAGAAAAAACTAATCAATAAACAAAAAGAGGAATGCAAAACAGGGAAACCACTTACACAAGGAAAACACCAGTATTACTAATTTTGTATATAAATCTACTTTACCTGATTTTGAAGAAGGTTAAGTGTTGCAGAACCTGACAGGGAGTTGGCAGAAACCTTCTCTATGACTGTGGACAATGCATGCATTGATCCCATCATGGGCTGGAATAAGCACCACAAGAAAATGATCATGATGCCACAAAAAGAAAGGTGGATGTGTGATCAAAGACAAGCACAAACCTGACAAAAGAACCACAATCCTTGAACAGATAATCTTCCAAGGTGGAACTGATGCTCCAATTGTGCCACCATGGCCTGATAATCCTGAAGTAGGTGATTTAGATAATATATTACTGCACTTGAACACAATTGAGAATCCGACCATCTTCCTTGCAACTCTAGAGTATGAAAAGGCATGTAGTTTCAAGAATGTTGCAAGAGTACGTGGTAGAAAACTTTGGAGCTTTTGCTTAAACGTTATTGATGAATATAAAAATTGAGCTCTGGCAGAAGATACCAACAACTTCAGGAGGCCTTGCCAACTCAGCTAGAATAAGTATTTTCAGTAGGAGTTGTTTTTAATACATATATAGCATGCACTTACATCTTATCCAATTGAACCATTAAAACAAGAAGTAATACACAAGACAACATACAAAACAAGTAATACTAAACGGAAGTACCAGAAGGAGAGCCCTCAGTGTGGCGGCAAAAGCCTGGTTGACCAGACCAGTTTTGAAATGCGACTTGCACTCCACAAACTGATTGATCAATATATAGTTCTCACACAGAGGAAAGATTCTCTCGGCCAGTTCCTGCATTCAACGGAGGGAGTAGCATAAAACTTTCTCAACACTCATTGCAAACCACTTTGGAGAAATACATTGAGTGTAGCAACCTGAAGAGCCAGATCGGTAGATGAATCAATCTGAAAGACAACCCGACCTGCCTTTCCGCGAATCCTTTCGATTGAAATATACCTCCCTTCGATGCCAACTAAAGCATAGAGCAGGTCATCGATGATCAATAGCTCCTGGTATTTCAACATTATTATAAGAAATCGGTTCACCTCCCCTCCAAAAAAAAAAGAAAAACAAAGACAGTCTGTTTATCTATGACTATTCATCGTGTACACTAACTACTACTTGGAGAGTTGGGAGTACCTGAACGGAGACAGGATAGGAGCCAATGAGAATTTCTGATCCTCGGCTGCTTGTTTCAAAAAAAGTCGAGCTTTAGGGAATTCAGTAGATAAGAAGCCTGAGAAGGTATATTGTGCAGGTGAAAAGAAGCTTGAATACCTGAAGTGGACTTGGGAGGAGGGATGCTTGACTTCCTGCAATGGGAAAAAGGGAGAGGAGAAACAGATCGAGTGGGATTTCGATAGCAATAACAATAATGACAAGAAGAAGAAGAAGAAGAAGAAGAAGTAGTAGCAGCAGTAGTAGGAAATGATGGGTTGATTTGGAGGGTGGATGGGAAGCAAACCTGGTGGAATCTGCCGGTTAGATAGGGACGTTCGCTGTTCCAGCGGGGAGTGGTCGGAGCGTTTGGATCCATTCCCAGAGGAGCCCGATTCTGCACTCCAGGGAGAGAGACAACTAAAAGCCCTAGAGTGAAACAGAGAGAACAAAAATTAGAGAGCTTAGAGAGTGGTTTTTCTCCCCTCACAAAATTTGAAAACAAATTGGGGACAGAAAGAGAGACGATTTTTTTTTCTTTACACATATACCCTTATGACTTCCCACTTATTACATACATTCCCCTGATTATTACTTAGGAGGGGTTTGTGTAGAAATAAAAAGAAATCAAATGAAAGGAAAAAGATTTCTCTTTAACTATTTTTTTAAGTGATGTTTGTACCTTGGTTAGAAAAGAAACTGTTTTTTGTTTATTTCTAGAGTAGAAAAAGAAATTAGATTTTGGTTTCTAGAATTTTAAATTAGATTTCGGAAGAAAACACATGTCCTTTTTTCCTTTTTTCTTCGTCTTCCTTCACTACCCTTCTCCTTCTTTATCTTCATTTGTTCACAATCCTCTATTCTTTGTTCCCTTTGGAAGTGTAATTTTTCTCTACTCTGAAGAAATATGATCATCTAGAATTAAATTTTCACACGTCTTTTTTGTTTGATAATGCTCAATCAGAAGTCGACCGCCCACATAGACTTCGTTCACTTTGGTCAAAGAGACTACCTACGTAGTGATGAAGGCGATGGCCTCTATGTAGTTGAGGCGAAAGTCATGGACAAGGTGTTTCTGAGCTAGGTGCCCGGCACCATGCAGTGCCAATTTCTCTACCTCCCTCGATGCCAACCTCATCCACTCCCTTCGTGGCGATGATGGCGACGACCTTCATGTAGTTGAGGCAGAGGCCGTGGGCGAGGAGCTTCTACGTCAGGTGCTCGACGCCGTGCAGTGCCAATTCTTAGCCTC
>JAMKQA010016048.1:0-16431 GCA_024699735.1 Posidonia australis
TTTCTTCTTTCCTTTCTTGTCAAAACTTCTTGAATTTGACCGACCACGATTTTTGTCAAACGTGGTAGAAAGGCCCGTCATCTCTCCACCTGAAGTTGAAGCTAGATGTCGCAATTCTCTTGTGTGGAGACTGACTCTCACTTCCTCTAAAGAAATTGAATCTTTTCCAATCACAAAGGATTAGACAAAATTTTCAAAAGAATGAGGTAATGATACTAACAATAACAGAACGGCATCTTTATCATCAACCTTTACCTCAATACTTCTTAGCTCCATAAGAATAGTATTAAGATTATCAAGATGTTTTTTGAGAGGCGTACCTTCCTTCATCTTAAGGGAGAATAAACGTTGCTTGAGAAGAAGCTTATTGGTTAAAGATTTAGTCATGTATAGACTTTCCAACTTTAACCATAATCCAGCAGTAGTTTCCTCATCTGCAACCTCGATTATTACTTCATCTGAGAGACAAAGTAAGATTGTTGAATGCGCCTTTTCTTCTTGCGCTGTCAACTCGACATTATTGACCCCAACTGGTTTTTCCTTCAACAACGGAGTCCAGATTCCTTGTTGTTTAAGGAGCACCCTCATTTTGATTTGCCATAAGTTGAAGTTGTTCTTCTTGGTAAATTTCTCCACATTAAAAGTATGTGAAGACATGGTATTTTCTGTTAACTAAAACAAAAACTCAACCTGACTCTGATACCACTTGTTAAGTTTAAGGATTAGTTAAACAAGAAAATAAAATGAAATGAAGAAGAACAGAAATAAAACAAATACGCAAATTTACGTAGTTCACCCAAGAAAGGGCTACGTCCACAGGGCAGATAGGCTTCACTATTCTTCAGAAGAGTACAACTCAAACCAAGAGTACAACTCTTGTACAACTCGTACTCACAGAAATTTTACTGGAACCAGAACCAGATAATATGAAACCACAAAAACAGAGAACAGAAGAAATCACAATCTTCTCTGTTTTTCTGCCCCTGAAACACTAACCCTGCCTCCTCCTTATATAGCAGTGGAGGAGGGAGAACAGGTGCGGATGCATCCACGCGCGGAGCGGACGCGTCGGACGAGGAGCAGACACGAGCAAACGGAGAACTCGACGGATCCCTGTGTCCAAGTATCCCGCGAGCAGGCACGACGACAGGGGAGAAGGCGCACGGTTCGGAGCAAGCGCGACGGCAGGGGAGAAGGCTCGTGCGGTTCCCTACGCAGATCAGACGCGGCGGCTGGAGAAGAGGTGCGATTCCCTTCAGCGACCCATCGGAGCAGGCGCGGCGGTTGGGGAAAGGCACGCGGTTCGGGGCAGGTGTGGAGGCTTCCTTCCACGAGCAGGAGGTGCGG
Organism: Posidonia australis; assembly: GCA_024699735.1. Classification (NCBI taxonomy): domain Eukaryota; kingdom Viridiplantae; phylum Streptophyta; class Magnoliopsida; order Alismatales; family Posidoniaceae; genus Posidonia; species Posidonia australis. The sequence goes on from JAMKQA010016048.1 coordinate 1,348, forward strand.
GTGAAATCCTGCGACTGAGAACAGGGCATTAATACTGACTTTTTTTTTATCAGAGCATATTCAAGTCATTTTCTACAACAATCATAATGCTAGTACTCTCCGTATCATAAGACTCTACATAATGGAATACCCTCAACAGGTGAATCACCACTATCAAAGAAAGACTTGACTCTCAAAGAATGTAATATTTGCCAATACAACATATTTCCCGATGGTAGGAATAAAACATTGATACCCTCGTTAAGTGTGAGAGTAACCAACAAAGACAAATCGAATAAAGTAAAGAGTCAGTCTGTCCAGATTAAGAGTTAAATCATAAACAAAGGCAACGCAACCAAAAACCCTTGGAAGAAGAGAAAAGAGACCTCCATCAGGATGCAACCATCGCAGAGGAACCTCCCCCAAGTAGGGTATAAGGCATGCAATTAATGAACTATGAAATTGTGAGAACAGCATCAAACCACAGATGTTTAGGAACATTCATTTTAATCATAATGGAACAAGCCACATCAAGTATATCTCGATGTTTGCATTCAGCAACCTCATTCTGTTGAGATATATGTAGACAAGAAGTCTAATGAACAACACTAGAAGAATCACAATAACTTCTGAGGTTAATTTGGTAAATTCCAAAACATTGTCAGTGTAAAGCATTTTAGGCAAACAAAATATCGATTTTTTATTTCTGCAATAAATTTCTTAATAATATCCAAAACACTGACTTTATCTTTTAACAAATAAACCCATGAGACTAGAGAAATCATCGATAAACACAATGTAATACCTATAACTAGACACAAATGGTGTTCTAACAAGACCACATACATCACAATGAATCAACTCAAAGGGACTCTGACTATAAACCAGACGAAGACTCTGAAAAGTAGCATGATGATGTTTACCTAACTCATATGACTTACACTGAAAAGAAGAGACAGAAAACCAAGGAAGTACCTGCTACAACTTTTTAAAAGATGGATAACCTAAGCGACGATGCCAAACAAGAGAGTCCTCGACTATGGAAGTCAATGACACAAGTCCTCGAGGTATCCCATCATTGGTAAGCAAGTAAACTCCTTAACCACGCTCACGTCTCAAACCAATTCTCTTCCCCATATGCAGATCCTGAAAGATACATTGAAAATGGAAGAATGTTACACAACAGTGAAGTTGTTTGGTAATAGCACTAATTGATAAAAGATTAACTGAAAATTCTGGAACATAGAGGACTTTATCTAATGTTAACTGAGACATGACACGAATAGTATCTTGTCTAGAAACACAACAAGTCCTGTAATCAGCAATAGAGACAGACTTAATGTCAGGTAATTGGAAAATACGTGTGTAAAGATCAAAGCTACCTGTTATGTGAGAGGATTCTCTTGAATTAACAATCCCAGAGTTGTCCCTTGAGGTTAACAAACTGGAAGTACCTGAGGTGAAAGCAGTGGCATGCGACACCATAGCATTGGAGGTCTGACTCTCATGAAACTGAAGAAATTGAACATACTCATCTTGTAAAAGTGTCGCAGAAGACACAATAATAACAGGAGTAACTGTAGGTGGAGTAGTCTGTGTCTCAGTAGAAACCTGTGCCTAGTCTAGCTTCCCAAATTTCTCCCAGCAATGGTCTGATCGATGATTTGTACGACCACAGTGCTCACATGGTGTACAAGCTTTACCATCCATACGTCCACAACCTCCTCCACATCCAAAACTACAACCGGAGTTGTGACCACGACCCCGAGTAGCATCCATGGCAGAGTGATCGGATGAAGCAGTAGAGGTGATAGTACAAATACGAAGGATATGAGAGAAAATGGTCTCCAAACTGTGAGTAAAATCCACACCAAGTATCCGACCTGTAATCTGAGAAGGGAGCACTGGAAAACTAGATAGGATAGGTTGTAACAACAAGCTCCTCCCTGTATTGACGCATAGTACTAATATCAGATGTAAAGGATTGGTAGATGTCGAGTTCATCCAAAAGTGCTCGCAGTGAAGTAAAGAGGTCCTATACTGAGTTGTCTCCCATCCGTAGTAAGAAAATTTGCTCATATATCTCAAAGACACAAGAGATATTCTTTGTGTAGCTATACATCTGTTTCAAGGTGTCCTAGATTTTCTTCATAGGTCTCAAAAACATCACACCCCGAGCAACATCGGGTTTCATACTATTTACCATCCAAGATACAATGGTAGAGTCATCAACATACCAATCTTCATAGGTATTGTCATACCAATCTTCATAGGTATTGTCTTTGGCATCCAGAGGAGGCTCAATAAGGTGTCTAATCTTGCGATGTGCATCCAGAAAGGTCTCAAAACTCTGTGCCTACAGAAGATAGTTCTTTCCATCAAGTTTCTAAGAGGTTCCACTAAGATTTTTGATAAGTGACTCCCTTGAAGCCATGATAATTAAGTCTGATCAGGTCTGAATATAAAAGAAAACTCCCAAATATATAGTATAAACAGTTTTGATCGGGTCTAAATCGCAGAGAAATACTCCCAAATGTATAGTATAGAAGTCCAAGAACACACATGGTACAGTAGAACAAGTGGACAATACAAGACCACCCTCAATAGTAATAGAAAAGAGGATTTATAGTTCGTCACATGGATTGGATGAGAAGAAGAGCCACCAACCCGCTTGTTGGTGGTAAAACAGCCCTAATAGGGCCGTCAGATAAGCCGACCAGCCTATCTTAGTTTGTCGGAAAGGCTGTCAACGGTGGAGGAGGCTAGAATCAGTGGAAGAATGATAGGAGTATAAGGATTAGGGAGGAGGAGGCAACATAGTCAGTCGTCGCCGGAAAAGATGGCCAAGAGGCTCAGCGACGCCGACAAACAGGCCTGGATGCGCCAACGACTGTTTCTGGTAGGCCTAGCGGTAGCAAATGAGAGGCCTAAGGATCCTAGTGACAGTGGAGGGGCGGCCAGAAGGCTCAGGCGACACCGACAGGGTGGCTAGAGAGGCGTAACGGCGTCGGAAAGCTCGCCGAAGGTGGATGTTGACAGAAAACCCTAGAATAACCTATGCTTTGCTACCATGTGGAATAGAGGAAGAAAAATAATGATAGATTACTCTAATAGGATTACATATTACATATATATAAGGTTGGTTAAATGGATATCCAATTATGCTAATACAAGAGAACCTATATAACCTATAACACTACTTAACTCATAACACTACCCAACTGAGGAGTTTATCTATCCTAAGATAACTTGCCACCCTCCGTTAACACTACTTGGGATCATTTAGAGATCACCTTCAACCAATCAAATAGAGCTAACACCTATGTAATCATCTAGAACCTATCTTATACCACATTGTCAGATCACACAACATATGCCCTTTTATCTATCATTGAATGTGTTCTAACGGCAACACAACATCATCTTCAACTGATGCTCATATGCAACATGTGTTCATGTTGTTACTTCATGCCATACAAGGAGATCAAACAACACAACTTTTGTATGTTCTTGTCCATATATGTGATTTGGAGGCAGCACAACCCCATCTCCAACTGACTCTTGTATGGAAAGTGTTGTTCTATCATTTTTTATAAGCATAATTATTAGTTCCTCGTACACCTTCATACTGAGATTTTGGAGACACAACTTCATCCTCAGCAACCGTGTGAGGATGTTGGCTTAGAGGTTTGCTATATGATTGATGTGCTTTAAGACAAATGACAAGGGATTAAGGCCATCAACAAGTTGAGGATGATGTAAATGACTTCAGGTCTATAACTTTGCTCATGGCTCACAAAATCTATGTTGGAGATTTAACAGATGAGAATCAAAGCTTATATTGCCAGTAGTAAGTGGTCAAAAAAGAGAGTTAATTGCCCGGACAAAACTTTCAAAGAAATGAAAAAGAAGAGATTATCAAGACGATAAGTAACAAACAGAAAGACAAGCAAAAACAAGGATCAGAGGCGAATCCCAACAGCAAAAAGAAACAGTGGAAGAAGGATCAGATCCCCATGTAGGATTCTAGCCATGCACATGAGTAGACCCCAATAGACATCTTCAGACCTATAAATTTGCTTAATGAATAATGATGCCCACAAAGTTTTGCCCAAGTCCTTGAAACTAGGCTTAAAATCGCAGTTGGAGATTTAATCTATGATGACCAAGAAGTTTATATCCCTAAGTCATCTTAAAAACAAATTCATCATCATGGATGAGCATACTATGGCATAAAAGAAGGGCACAACAAGGGTTTCATTGGAAGAACCAATTTCTAAAAGGGGTATGGTAATGTTAAATGGAAATGCCATGGAGAGTACCATGGAAGCATAGAAGATGGATAAGTATATAAAAATGTGCAAGGAAATTGTGCTTCACTGAATGGAGGTATAAGCCTTATTCCAGCTAAACAAGGGTGAAAGTCAATAAGATGCACTTTCCTCATTGCTTTTCATGTGCATCGCAGACATCTATGCAAGGTATGTAAGAAACTGCACAATGACGATTGAATTAGTGACTTCCAGGTGAATAATAGCAGCACGGAGCCACAGATCCCTCTGCTCCAGTAATTGAATGACAATTTGCTCCTTCATAATGGAGGAAAGGAGCATTTGAGAACCTCATTTTTGTGACAAGAAAATTCACGCCCCTTGTGCAGTGAAAACTAAGATTGAAAAGAATATGATCCCTGGAATCAATTTTAAGGATCAAATTTAAGATTGAAAGGCTATGATAAGTTGAATTGGCCCGAGTATAGATGTGGTGTGTGCTACAACTGCAAGGATGACATGCCACATATAGATCTTGGCAATGAAGTACCTAGGCCTGCCACTATATGTAAAGAATATCAACAAAGAGTTGAAGATGATCAGGCACCTCTAAGCAGCAGATTCAACAATAAGCTCAGTTGGTGAGAAAGCTTGTATCTCAACTGATGGATGAGTCAATCTGTTCCACCAAGTCAACAACATTCTACAAGTTCAGAGGGGTGCTGGCACATGTTGAAACTCTCAAGAAAATATTCTTTAAGGGTTATTGCATCATCGATGGTGACTCATCAATGAGTCACCAGATGATGTGCTTGTGTTTCTCTTCTTAAGTGGGGTAAGGTATGCAAACAAATTCATGGAGAACATAGCACGTGACAAATAGCTTTTGAACCTGATCATAGTTATGCATCTGATGGGGATGCATGGCCACTACCAGCTTTCAAATTTCATTAATGTGGAAGGAGATCATGAAACTCACTGCAGACTATGGTTGGCCGAAAGGTGAACAAGGATGACACGACCAACGAACTGAAAGAAACCTTAAATGTTATATTTCCTAAATACTAGTTATTTTTGTGAAGAAGGGTGCTCATGTCTGTGACTAGATGACTGCAACAACAACTTAATAATGTGGTCTCTTATGGTTTTAACAACAGAAGAAATCTGAATGGGGATGCTAGTGTTATTTCAATGTTTGACGAAGATAATGAAGCCAAGCTTGATCCAAATCACAGTGATGATGCTATTTGTCTTGAAAAAGGGATGTCCACCTTCACTACTAAGAAGTAAGAAGTAAGAAGTAAGAACTACTATGGAGCTATGTACGAGGAATAGTGACAAAGAGAGAATTTTCACAAGGGATGAGGCTTCAACTGTTTAGAAGCCAAATGCCCCACTCAAAGCCAGATTCTTCATGCGGATGAGTAGTTGACACCCAAAAAACCATTAGTTGCTCAAAATTATTGCTCAGGTAGGATAGGCTTGGTTCCTAGGAACAGAAACCCTGTCCCCCTCAGCTCATCTGCACTTTATCATTGTTTAGTTTTCATTACCATTCTTTTGAAATCTTGTGCCCTGTTTAAGTGAGGATTGCTTGGCCACTGCCACCCATGTTGGTTGTTTCTTCAAGTGAGTAATTAATGAAATTTTGGTAGTTTGTATTTTGCTTGGTTCATGTTTGTGTGCCGTCCTTTGACGTAAGCTATCCTTTAAAAGAGAAGAAGTGAGATCATGAGTCATCTTTTGGTTGCTGTTTGTAGATTGACTCTTTGTTGATTCAGATTCTTCAATTTGTGTAATCTTATACCATAAAGATTTCTTTACCAAAAAACAGAAAAGAAGATAAATATCACTGTATATCAAAGTGTATGATAAGCAATAAATTTATATCTATTTCATAGCTAGGTATTTAGAATAAGAAAAGTTAGAAAGTAGAAAAATGCAGAGGAAAAGTTTCTGGTTCTGCTCCTCTGGCACGAGTGTCTCTCTATTCTATTTCCTCTTCTAAAGCTAAGATCTTCTTAGTCATTCTTCCTATCAGTTCTCAATTCTCGGGCATTCAAATGTAGTAAAGGTGGCCTACAACATGAATCCTCATTTGAAGGCTCAAGGTTTTGTCAAGTCTTAGAATTCTCAAACCTCCACAAAGTTCACCACTCCTAACTCCCTGTTTTTTGTTAAAAATAAAATTACTACAATAATCAAACGAATTTAGCCCTTCTACCAACACTAATGATAAACTATACAACATACGAAATGCAATGACAAATAATTCCAACCATGACTAACTCAGAAACCACAGACAGAAAAAAAAAAAAAAAAACCAATCCTAACCTCCCTTCTGTACTATTTCTTGCTTTGTTTTATTCCATTTCATTAGGGTCTTGAATAGTTCAGAACATCTCCAAATAACAAAACAAACAAACAATCCCTAACAACAAAACGGAAGGCAGAATTTTTGGTTACCAGGACGGCCCTGTGGGCGGGGACGGCGGGACAGTCGTGGGGGTGGGAGGAGGCATGCAGGAAGACGTCGGAGGTGGAGGGTGAGGAGGAGGAGAAGGAGGAGAAGGAGGAGAGGTGCGGGTCGATGGGGGAGCAGAGGCGGAGGAAGGCGACCTTGGACTTGAGGTCATCGATCTCCCTCTTCAGCTCTTCTTCGGTCTCGCTCGCCTCCTCGTAGCATTCCTTGCACGTCCCGGCGTCCGGCTCGTCGTACTCCTCCCTGCACGACTGGCACCACATGATCCGCTCGCTCCCAACGCTTCCTCTTTTTTTCCCTCTCTCTTGTAGCATCAGGTGGGAGCTACTTAACTCGGCAAGTGAGACTGATCACGTGTCCCTGAAAAGTGAAGAACAAAGACAATTCGAGACTTTCGGCCGCTAAACTCTTTTTCTCGGATGTAATATCAATTATTATTTTCTTGTGACTCAAGTGACATTCCATTTACTTCACTCGACTGATCGATCTAAACTAAAACTTAAATTAAATTTTGAAAAAATCTTTAATAATATAAATTAAGATAACATTTGGTACTTGAAATAGTGACTGAGATGGAATGAAAGAATTCTATTTCAATATTCGGAATAAAAAAATCGTTGAAATAGACATAGAAATGAAATTTTCTTGGAAGTCAAATTCCCATTAAATATAGAAATTTCATTCCTTTCCAAAAGATAAGGAATTTGATTCTTATTCCATTGAGAATCATTCTAAAAACGTCATGTGTCCTCCTCTGCCTCCTTTACTACGGCCATCATTCTTCCTCTGTGGCGTATTCCCAACGTCTGTTAACCTTTTCCTCCTCTTAAGCCTTCCCTCCTCCTCTACGACTTTCATTCCTCCATAACTATCTCTTTTCTGTATTTTTTTGTCTTTTCATCTTCTTTTCCTATTTTTTTTTTGTATATGTACTTTTTTTATAAAGAATATTGATATTTTTTATTGTCTTCTTTTCCTATAAAGAATTTTTATTTTACCAAGAATATTTTGTTAATATTAATTAGAAAGGATTATTTATATTAATGTTAATTTAGAAAAGATTATCTGTATTAATACTTTTATGTATATATGTATATTGTAGTATGTATGGAAAAAATTTATTTTAATTTTTTTTCCAAGTTGACAGGATATTTTTGTTAATATAAAATTGTTAATCTTTCAAATTTTATATTTGCATTTCAATTCTTTTCTAATGTACCAAACATTGGAAAGGAATTATCTATCAATTCCATTCTGCAATTCGATTACATACCAAACACATGAATGGAACAAATCTATTCCATTCAATTCCATTCCAAAATTTATTCCATTCCTATATATTTTCATTCCAATGTACCAAACGCAGCATAAGATTTTCTTTGTGGCTTTGGTTTTGATGATAAATAGATAGTATGGATTAAAATGTGTATATATTTAGTTAAATTCTCTATCCTGGTAAATAGATCTCCTGGAGGATTTTTTAGAACATCAAATGGTATAAGGCAAGTGATTGATTATCTCTCCTTTTGTTTATCATTGTAACACATATACTTAATAAGATGTTATATTTAAGCAAGTAAAATAATCTTATTGAAGGTATTGAGTACCCTCATAATGGCTCTGTGGTTATAAATATTTAATATATTGATGATACTCTTATATTCTTGGAATCTTTTGATCACTGTATTATTAACCGTAGGAAGATTTTATGTTGCTTTCAAATTTGTGCTGGATTTAAAATTAATTTCAATAAGTCTTTTCTTACTGGGATTGGTATTTTTGAGGCTCTACGTAATAGATACAGTGGCATACTTGGCCGTACCCAATCTTCCCTCCCATTGTTATATCTTGGGCTTTCTCTTCATTTTAGAAAGGCTTCTTATAATAATTGGATATAGTTATGGATAAAATCACTAGTAAGCTTGAGTCTTAGAAATCCAAGTACTTATCTCTTTGTAGTAGACTCATCCTTCTAAATTCAGTCATCTTTACAGTACCTACTTATTCTCTCTTAATGCTGCACTTACGTCATAAAGTGGAAAAAGAAATACACAGAATTTGTAGAAGGTTTCTTTGGGCTTCCAATCCTTATGACCCTTTAGGGATTCTACTAATCAAATGGCAAAATATTTGTAGACATAAGGATCAAGATGGGTTAGGGATTATCAACATTAGAAGCTTTTGCTTGGCTCTTAAATGTAAACTTCTTTGGCAACTCCTAAATAGTAGTAACAATCATCTTAGATGGCTCACCCTAATTAAAAGTAGATATCTCTATCATAATGGCTTTGGTGCTTTGCTAATGTCAGTTCTAGAAATTCATCACCACTTTAGCAACTTTTAAAGGCTCAATTCCCTGTTATCAATCCATTTCTGAGATTCCATGTGAATAATGGTAACCACATTTTACTCTGGCATGTCCATTAGGGTACTCATACTCCTTTAAAATAGTACTTAGGTGATCTTTACTCCTTGGTAAAAAACAAGAAATGTTCTCTTCAAAAGATGCTTTGAATTTATCAAATCAAGGGTTGGGGGTATTTTGATGTTCATATGTTCCATCCTTCCTATGCTCCAAGCTTTGGTGATGGTGGAATTTATGATATGCTTAATCAAATTAATTTAAGTGAGGGTGATGATTTGTAACATCTGTAAAATTCAATTTGTAATTATTTACATTTTTATAAATTTTATTCCTAGATGGATGTTACTGTTCTGAGACTCGTTGTGTGGATTTGTGCTTTTGGATTTGGACCTCGTGGGCCTGCTTTTGTTTCAGTGTCCTTGTACGTGGTTGGTACTGTGCATTGTGGCACTGTGCTTGTGTGGTCCCAAGTGTGGGGTCCTTGTGGGGCCCACGTTGTAGGCTGGTTGGTGGGAGAGTTCGATATTGTTGTTAGCTCGTGAGGGAGGTTGGTGGTTGCACTGTGCATGCATGCATGCAACTACCATTTTGGGGCTCATATTTATATGCATGGCTGACAACTCTTCCTCCGCACCTCCTCCTCCTCTTCTCTGTGCATTTTCCTCTTTGTCCCGAGCATGCGTTTTCTTCCTTTCCTCCCCCTCTACTCGTCCTCTCCTTCGACTCACTCCACCTCCTTCCCGTCTCTCCCTCTCCCTCTCTTCCTCCCCTGTTTCTCTCCTCCTTGCGTTCCCCCTCCTTCGTTTGGTGTGCTCGTGGGTCGACAAGGGCGTGCGATGGCTCGTAGCAGCGCGTAGAGCTCGAGTGGTGTGCCTCTGTGATCGTGTGAGCCCCGGCGAGGGTCATGGTCGCTGGAGTTTGCCGGAGGATTGCCAGAACGTGCATTACAGGTACGTATCTCCAATCCATGTAATAGAAAGTATGATAATGGTAGAAATTGATAGGATTGCATGAAATCTAGGTAAATTTATATTCCTAGAATTTATTATGATTTTATGAGAATCTATGGTGGATTTATGGGCATTTATGCCGGTAATTGAGTATTGGGTCGTTTCGACCCTTATGCCTTTGTAATTTTATATCTTGATGCATGGTGAATGGATTTTGGTTTTGTTTGTGTAGATTTAGAGTAGACTCGAGGGTCTACATCTTATGTTTTATGTAAGATTTTTGGAGGTTGTTTGAGGGGTCCGATCAGAGCTTCAACATTGGGCGATTTTGAACAGTAGGGTTTGGGCCGTTTTCTGTTTTTCGCAGAATTCGATATACCGAACTATTTCGATATGCGGTTTTTTCTGTCAAATTAGGCTCCTTGGTCAAAATTTGGTCATCCGATTTTGGACGGTCGCCGGAATCAAAAGATTTCGGTCGACCGAACCATTTTCGGTAAACCGATTTTAGCCAGAGTATTGACCGTTGACTTGATTCGATCGATCAACCCAAATCGGTCTACCGAACCAGGGGTTTTCGGTATACCGAACCTGTTTTTCAGCATGTCGAATCAGGGCCCAAATATGTTTATAAAACCTATTTTCCAGGGGTTTTTTTGATTGATTTGTTTTTCCCTCTGAAGTGGAATTGTGAGCCGTCATTGGTGATCCCTCTAAACATCTAATGTGCCATTTTACCGAGGTTTTTGAAGAGTTTTCAAAGATACGAAAATGATTTGAAAATGATTTCAAAGAAATGAGTTGGCAGATTTGGAAAATGGTTTTTCTAGTTTTCTGTGTGCGGACCGAGACAGTGTGGGACCGTGTCGTTGGGACCAGGGAATGTGACGACATTTTTAGGTGGTCGGATGTGACTCCCTGGTCGAGGTCAAAGGCGGAGATACCTGAGGCTGAGGGACGTCAGGTTTTGGAGGTATGAGACTCCTTGACTGTTGTCTCGTGGTTAGGGTTGTGGTCCGCGGGTTGAGGTATCTTGTGGCATGACCGAAAGGTATGATACTCTTGCTGTTGCTGTGAGCATTGAGGCTCAAGTGTTGTCGGGTGTGGAGGTATGGCACTCCCTCCTGAGCACTGTGTGTGGAAGATGTCGTGAGGAGGCATACCCTGTGGTGGCCAGTGCGGGTGGGACACGTGTCCCGTAGCTGATAACGTCTTGAGAGACAAGACAACCTTTCCAAGGAGGAGTTGGCTTTGTAAGGGTTCTTCATGTGAGAGAATCGCGAGACGACGTGGCTTCTGCACAGGGTGACACGTCGTGGTAATACAAAGGCTGTTGGTTGCACTTCGGTGGACTGCTTGTGGCCAGAGTTTGGTTGCCTAGCGTCGGGCTTCCCGACTTACTGTGTGTGGTTTTGGTCATTGAAGGCCTTCGCTTGTAGTTTTGGACTAGTAGAGTCTCGGTTGTGGTTTGGGCTGGTGTGGGCCTAATTTGTGAGGTTTTGAGAAATGGTTTGCAAAAGAATTTAATAGAAAATTAATTATGATTTGCTTTCTACGGTTTTCTTGGGGTGCGTACTGGGTGACTCTTGTCACTCATGCGTTTTCCTTGTGGCTTTGGCTTGCAAGTGCAGATATACGGTTGGTTTAGTGTAGTGTATATAGTTTGGTGTCTTCTAGCCGCACACACAGGTTTCTGGTAGTTAGATATTTTCTGTTTAGCTTTAATTTTCCCGTAGTTCAATTTATTTTAAATTATTATGGAAAAATGTGAGGCATTACATGATTTGTCTCTTGGTATCTTACCAGTAGCATTGTTTTTTTAGTGAAAAGATGTTATAATATGTTGAATGATGGGGGATGCAGATCATTATATAAAAAATCTATTTGGAAAAGTGTTGTATCTTTAAAAGTTAAGTTATTTACTTAGCTTGTTTATCATGATAAATTCTTTCTAAGGAAAATTTGCAAAAAAAGGGTTGAATGGGTTCTTTGCAATGTGATATTTGTAATTATCTAGTAGAATCTATTTTACACATTTTTTTTACATTGTGCTGCTCTTAGAATCGTCGAGGACTTCTTCTTTTCTGAAGCACATGAACTTATGAATTGTGCTAAGATTTTGACATTTTTTCCTTCCATCATGCAATTAATTTTAATTTTCTTACCAAGGTTGGAACTCCTTGGTTCTAGCCATTCTCAGGACCTTATGATTTAATAGAAATGTTGTTATATTTAGATATTCTGGTAGAAATATTAACTCAAAATTTAATCAATTTTTTCTTTTAGTTTCATGTTGGACAAATCTCTTATTGATTGGGCAGGACAATCTCTCTTATACTTTAAGTCAAGTTAAGCAAGATTGAAACCAAACACATCTCGTTTAGGATTGCCCTTCAGAGGCACCAGTTCGTGGACCGACTAGGGCAAAAAGAGATTCTATGCGCCCATCCACTCCAACTACAATATTTGGATAAGCCGACCCTATTGCTTAATTGCTGTTGTTTAGCTGGTCTTGCTTGGTTGTTTTGTAAACTTTTAACTTGATATGTAACTTGCTACTTGGTTCTATTTGTCTTGTCTTTATTGATTATATCTTCAGATACTTGGAGGAAAACTCATATACTTTTTGTATACTTGATAATGGAACTTATAATCAAGTATTTTTTTATTTAATATATATATTACCATTTACAAAAAAAAAACACGAAAGAAAACATGTATGTGGAAATCCAAGTAGTAAAAACCATGAGACAACAATGAGAGAGATTCTATTAGTGAACAAGATTTACATGAGTATTTTGACCTTAATCTCATGAGCATCAAACTCTACCTTTATCTTAATTTTTCTTCTCACCATTAAAATATAATTCACTTCTCAAAGGAGGTATTACATGGAAATCCAAGTAGTAAAAACCATGAGAATATTAAAAAAAAACCATGAGACAATAATGAGAGAGAGATTCTATTAGTGAACAAGATTTACATGAGTATTTTGACCTTAATCTCATGAACATCAAACTCTACCTTTATCTTAATTTTTCTTCTCACCATTAAAATATAAGTCACTTCTCAAAGGAGGTATTACAAGAGTGTAAACAGTATGAATCTTAAAAATCTAGGATCTATTAATCCGATTATATATAATCCATGTATCAATTTATTGAGAGCCCACTTCAACTGACTAATCTAATGTAGAATTACATTGGATTAATGATATACTCCAACAATCTCCATCGTGGCTCACTTCTAGTGTCACTAAGTCCTCTAGTTGATTGCTAATGTCTTCAAAGTGCTAAATCACAGTTCCACCTTCATCGTTGTCGTGGACATGCAAAGTCCATTTACACCTTCTAAGTCAGTAAAAAACATTTTACCTACATTCTTTCTCATGGACATGTAGAAAACCTATATGCACTTTCCAGGTAGATAGAAAATCTTCCACTGCATTCATTGTCATAGGCCTACAACGAGTTCATTTATGCTTTCCAAGTAGGCAGAAAACTATTTCACTATATCCATTGTCATGAGCCTACAACGTGCCCATCTATGTTTTCTAGGTAGGCAAAAATCCATTCACTCCATCCATTATTATAGGTCTACAGGTGAGCTCACCAACGCCTTAATGGGTCCTCTGAAAAACTCTTCCCTCAACTCCACTTGAGTTAATGTACCATCATGCTTTGCAAAAAAAAAAAGTATCATCATGCTAACTTGATTTGAACATTTAAAATTATTGAAACTATTGTTAGATATTTTTGTTTGGCTTTCACTTGTTCAAATTTGGATCAAACACATCATAGTTATCAATCTTTAATGAAGAACCATACTGATATGTATTGTTTACCCAATCTATGTCTAATCTCAATGATCTGATCTTTCATCATCTCTAAAATCTCTGTAAGTAAAGGTATCGACTAGTGGATACGACTCTAATTACTTGTTCTATTGTTAAATTAATATAAATTGTTGGATCTTCACGAACTACAAGCTCAAAAGCAGCCAGCCTTGTCTCCAGTCATCACATACAGTCGATATTTCTCTCCAATAATACCTTGAATTCAAAATAAATAACCACTCCAAATAATCAATGGCTTCCTTGCTTTCTCTCTATCTCTTTCTCTCTTTTAGTCTTCAAACTCAAGCCTTCTCCGTCCATATTTCAACATCATGATTTTTGCAATGACATGGCATCCCATCAAATGTCGCTTTTAAAAAAAGAAGAAGGCAAAAGGCCTTCTTCCTTTCTCTTTTATTTCTTCCTTGATTTTTTCATTTTCAAAATTATCAATAAACTTTCCGTTTATCTCTTTCCTCCTTTTGAAATTTAAAAGCTTCCTTGACCCATTGATGAACTCAACTTCCGTTTCATGAACAATCTAGTCACAAAACTATAGCAACATTATGCTTGAGGGCCTTCTCTACCTTTCATCATCGATGTAAAATCTAGGCCTGATTATCCATTTTCATTATAAACCATGTAATTATTTGTAATATTGTGTTTAATGGTTTATTAATGGATAATCTGTTGTTTCTTGGCTGTGTGTAGTTGTGGTTGGCTTTCTGTGCATCTACCTGTGATTTGGAACCCATGTGGAGCCCGGTTCGAGGATGCACAGTTGACTCGGTTTACGTGTCATTCTTTACTCTTTTCTTTTCTTCCTCTTTTTCCTTCTTTCTCTCGCGAGCCACGCCCTTCCACCACTGATCTCGTCTTCTTCTTCATTCTCTTCTTCCACCCGTGCCACCAGCGATGGAGGCCCGTGCCTCCCCATCTCGTTCGACGGGATGGGTGGCCGACGCCATGTGGATGGTGGCAGAGATAAGAGAGGGAGGCAGTGGGCAAAGCAGAGGAAGTGTGCGGCGAGAAAGGAAAGGGAGAGAAGAAAGGGAGCTGAGGCGCGCGAGTGGGAGGAGGTGGTGAGCCGTCCGTGCGTTCCGTCGGAGCTCGTGGAGGCTTGCCGGAGTGTGGTAAGGGTCGCCTGAGGTCTGGGTGAGGTACGCGATCCTTCTTCTCCTTCCGTTCTGTTTTTGGGTTAA
>JAMKQA010016049.1:0-18929 GCA_024699735.1 Posidonia australis
CGCGTACCACATCCCGCGCTGGCTATCCCGCACTGCTTCTTCAAACAGATATGGCTTCCCCACACGCCGGTACCAAGCCAGGTAGTCGGTGTAGTTCACTTCCCGGAGGATGTGTCTATCCCGGGAAATGACAGCAACAGCATGCTGGCTTCTAGCCACCGAGCGGGTCGTAGCAGGACGATCCATGTCAGAAGGAAGGCCTAGTGATCTACAATTCAGACAAATAAGAGGGGATCTGTGTGTACTTGGCTGGAGTTGCCTCGCCGGAGCTCTGGAACGACGACTGGCTCTACTCCTCTGCTTCACGCTCTGGCACTTTGGTTCTCTCTCTCTCGCTCTGAATTGTCTTCTGCGGTGGAGCAAAAGTTCTCCATCCCCTCGCGTCGCGAGCTATGCTTCTTCATTTATAGGTGAACCCAAACGGACTTGCAACAAAATGCCACTCCCACCCGTAACGGCCTGGCCCACTGACCTCCTCCCTCTCTAACCAACTTGACACCTAGACTAACAGACTAACAACAACCCAAACCGTTGTCTCCTCCTATCCCCTTGGCTGCCGGCAGAACGAACGGTGATCCAGTGGTTGCCGGCGGTTGATCCAGTGGCTGAGGTAGCTTGGGAAGCTGCTGGCTTTGTGGACTAGAGGTGAAATAATCTTGCTTGACGAGCTCAGCAAGGGAGATTGGGTTCAGGCTGAATCGTGGGAGAAATGAAGGAGAAATGGGTTGAAATGAAAATTTGAATATTTTGGTGTAAACTTAGGTCAATGAAGGAAAATGTGATATTGGACCTAGATCTGGATGGAAAGGGATGAATGAGCTTGGTTTTGGAAGAAGTTCAAATAGGAGTGAATGTGGGTTGAGCTATTGTGGACTTTGGGCTTCATGGGCCTCCATGGGCCTATGTGGGCCTTGTGGGCCCCCATGGGCCCAAGTGGGCTTTAATGGGCCCAAATAGGTTAAATGGGCCTAAGTAGGTCTTGTGTGCCCAAGTGGGCTCAAATAGGGCTTAACGGGCCTAAGTTGGCCTTCCTAGGCCCAATTGGGTTTCCATGAATTAAATGGGCCTAGAATGAGCTTGTGGGCCCAAATGGGCTCAACCAAGGTTCAAGCTCAACCACCACATCCTCATCCTGCAAAATTGGAAATTTGGAGTGTCTACACGGTCCAACAATAATAAATATCTATCGATCGAACACTCAAAACGAGAGTGTGACCACTGATGCTTGGTAGGTGTACTATCATAGCATAAATCTTAGTAAGTAGTGATGGGTAGGTACCTGCCAAAAGAGAAAAGAGAAGAGATAAAAAAATAAAGGAAAGAAGGTAGCAAAGAAGCTATCCATCGACACAAAAAAGAGAGAGGGGAAAACAGGCAGCAAAGAAACTATTCAAAAGGAAAGCAAAAGAAAAGATGATAGCAAAGAATTTGTCTAGAATCAAAATAGAAAAATTAGGGGACAAAAAGCACAATCGGATTCAACCTTAGGCCTGGGGGTTAAAACTCTGAATCAAGCCAAAGTCTTAGGATATGACACTACCTTATTTTCCTACATCTTGCACAACACACTTAGAGGCATGGGGCAGGAACCTAGGACTAAGGGTAGTTAGTATCGAGGCATGCTTGAAGCACCTTCTGGCCCAAAAATGCACGAATGTAACAACCAACATCACTACCAATACAAACACATTAGCCTAAATAATTTCAACAATAATTAAATGCTAAATTATATAAAGTTAAAGGTTAATTTAAAAGCATTTAACAAACCAGGAATCTACATATGTGACTACAAGACTTCGACCATATGCATTAGACTCACTGTGAACATGCCAGAACCAACCTTCGGTTGGGGGAGTACGTAAAGAACCAAAAAGATTACGGTGAAGATGGCGAATCTGAGGAAGGACACTCGACTAGAAAACACCGAATGAAATAAGAAAAAAGAAAACAATAAAGGCAAAACGGAGTTGCCACCTCTTCTTTTAAAACCAAAAAGACGAGGAAAACTGGATGTGATAAAATACGAGAAAAACAATGCAAATGTATGCGTGAATGTGTGTGCATGCTCCATGCCTAATGGATGCAACACAATGGTCATTATAAGTTAGAGAAAGGGTAAGGACTCCTATTATGCATAGGGAAGGTGTTAGGTACCCTCATGCGCCCAAGAAAATGGTCGTTCTAGGCTTTTCGTTCGCTCGTGTGTCGCCAAATGCAAATGATTATGCATGCTTGCTAAGTCTAAAATTGATGTATGTCATATGCTATGTTGATGCAAGTGATGTGAATGGGGCAGAAATTTGATATAAATGGGCTCAGTTATGGTATGTGAATCCTAGACCGTCGGTCAAAAGGATCCGACATTGTAATCGTCATCACCCCAAATGCAAGTGTATCATGATGCATGATATGAATGTCATGATGCATCATATGCTCACTTGCTATGGGTAATGATGTATGATGCTTAAGAAATGATAAATGACATGAGACAATAAATGAAGTGCTTGGTGAAACACGAAACAAAGAACGAGCAAATGTGATGCATGCATTAATGTAATGATAATGTGAAAGTAAAAAAGATTAATGTATATCTAAAGTGCATAAGATGCAAGTGGGTGTGCTGGATTTATGCTTGGATGGATGGGTATGGGGTGGAGAAATGTAATATGGGTAGACATATGGACAGGCTAATTGCATGTTTGACCCTGGTAGACCCACGCATGTCCACTGTGCCTATCCACCACGTTGTTAGGACGCGACTACCAGAGACAAAACAAGGCAACGAGCTCCGCCCCATCCCGAGCCAAATGCGATGATGCAAAATGTTATATGATGCATGGGAAGCTAGAGGAGACTACCAGGAACACGTTCATGTAATGGATGTAGTGCTAGGATGTGTGGGTATGAGGTGGAGAGATGTATGAGGTGAGTGTACAAGAGCTCAGCCTAATAGCCTATTTTGTCACTAGAGAGAAGACGACGTGTGTAGCTAGAATGCATAGTGAAATGAGATGCAATCATGCAATGGATGACATGACAGAGGTGCTGGATAATAAACGAGGAAGAAAACACTCTCGCATTGTATGGGAGAAAGCTACCTGCAAGTGATGGGTTGTTCCTCTCCGACGAGGCTCGCGATGACATCCCTCCAGGCTATAGCATTTAGAGGTGGACAGAGGAGGTCGTGGTGGAGTAGTGATGTTAGTGGAAGGTTCAGTGAGGTAATATTAGGCTAGCGTGGTGTTGGTGACTGTGGAGTGGAAATGGATGTTTCGGCTAGAGACAGATGTGGTTGGTGGTGACAGATGACCAAGGGAGTGTGGGAAATGCTTAACGAGAGGGGAGGCTCTACTAGAGGGGCTAAACGTGCTCTAGTGCAAGCCAAATGGTGTGAGGCCTAGAGGAAATGGCTGTCATCATTGGGTCCTCGAAGGTGGTGAAGTGGATGGTCGGAAAAAGGCTGAAGTGGACAATGGTGTTGATGGTGGTCTCGATGTTGGGTCGAGTGTGGAGTAAGTGGGGGAACCAAGAGAGCTCGCTACTGTGGGGAGGTGATTTGGATGAGGTGGTGGAGTGCTATAGGCAAGTGGTAAGGCATGTGTCGCCGACGTGCTCAAGCAGCTGATGGCAAGGCAAGGGTCGAGCATGGTCTAGCAGGGCTACACATGGGCAGCGAGAGCAAGGGCAGTAGGGCATGGCTGTGGCAAGGATGTTAGGGCGATATAGAGTGGCAGCTTGAGCGACGCAGCATCATGGCTCGTACCGAGTACGATGACAGCAATGGGTCGAGTGGCTTGCACCGAAGAGCCATGCTCCCCACTTGCATCCATGACACATAGTCGGGCTACGCAATCGGGCTATGCCCTTCACTAGCACACTAAAATGGTGGTGAGTTAGTGTTGGGCTTTGGTGTTTATGGTTTGTGAGTTAGTGTTTATGGTGTTTGGATCGGCTTAAGTGTCATGGGCTAGTTTTGTGGTAAAATGGTGGTGAAGTGCCTCGTTGCCATCGAATTGTGTTCTCCCAAAGGAATTTGTCACAAGTGGCTACCAAAATGGAGTGTCTACAAATGCCCCTACCTGAGCAAGGATGAGGGATGTAAGGAACCAAAATCGATGCTTGGGCTTGACAAAAGACACACCATTTGGCAGCCTGTAAGAGGGTAGTATTTTCTATTGGCACTGTGTTACTCATTTGGTGGATACACCAAATGGAATGACCCATTGCCAGAATGCAGATGCTATGCTCTGGTGGAAGCATATGTGTGATATGGATGATGCATGCTGATGCTAATGCTAGTGTGTGTTGAGCTTCACTGGGGATCTGCGGAGCTCCACACGATGCTAATGCGAGTGCGTGTTGAATATGCAATGCTGGTGGTGAGGTTGAAAAAATGATGCATACAATGTTAAGCATGCGATGTGAAGCTTACCAACTCGAGCAGGCAGTGCCGAGGACAAGTCACTAGGACTCAATGCTATAGGGGGCATGCTAAGCATTTTGATGATGATGGAGTGATGATACATGATGACGTATGTAAAGGATGATGGTCTTAGGCCTCCGCCAGATCGTGCAAAACTCTACTAGGGCCACGTGCGATCTCATGCAAAGCAGATGTAGATGATGCATATGGATGTAATACACTACTGGAATGCAAATGCGTGTGCTGAGCTCTGCTGCGGATATATGTAGCTCTGTACGTTGCCAATGCAAATGTTGAATATGCGATGCGGATGCTATGTAGATGCATGTAAGGGGATGACAATATAGAACCTAGTCGCCATTCGTGTTCGACAAGCAGCTAGGAGCCGACAAGAAAGGAGAGAGTTGTCGAGTTATCGTGCTCGCTAGATCGACAAAGAAAGGGAAGAGCTGACGATTTATCAGACTCATCAGGTCGACAAAGAAATGGGAGAGTTGACGAGTTATTGGACTTGTCGGACTGACAAAGAAAGGAGAGAGATGCCGAGTTATTGGACTCGTCGGGCCGACTAAGAAAGGGGAGAGATGACGTGTTGTCAAACTCATCGAGCTGATAAAGGAATGGTGACCAGACAACTTGATTACTAAGGTGAGTACAAGGGTTGATGGGGACAATGCAAGCAATGTGAGGGACGTGATGCAAAACATACCCAACCAAGTAGGCAACACCGAGGACGAATCACTGGCGCCCCATGCTACGGGAGACATGCTAAGCATACGATGCAAGTGATAATGCAAGTGCAGTGGTATACATGGTTATGCATGAAGGATTGGGCACGTAATGTGAGCATACCAAACCGAGCAGGTATTGCTGACGACGAATCACTGGCACTAAATGCTGCGAGAGACGTGCTAAGCACCTTGTGAGAGGCGATGTTGGCTACAGAAAAGGGCATTATGTTATGATGCAAAATGGAGATGTTCCAGCAGTGTTGATGTGATGCTTATGTAATGTAGTGTGATGCGATGCCATAGGATGCGATATCTACATGATAGCATGCAATGATATGCCAAAGGATATGGTCAAATGCGATGAACTGCCATGCTCATGTGAGGACATGCGATAATGTATGATGGATGTGATGAAATGCAATGACATGTTATGTAATGACATGAGATAGGAAGAAATGTTGGGCCTACGCTAGAGGCATGATAATTTGACAGACTCATCACCGGATAGTTGGGATTATCACCCTCACGATAAGTTAATGGACTCATCACCAGATAATTAGGACTATCAGCCCAATGATAAGTTGACGGACTCATCATCGGATAGTTGGGGTTATCAGCCTAATGATAGGGAGTGAGATGATACCAAAGGACAGTCGTGATGTCCCTAGTATCGAGGGAGAGATGGTGGTAAGTAACTAAAACAACACATCTAAGAGTGTGACAGAGGTCCGAAGACGATTCCCATGGTAGTTAGGGTTGCTAGCCCAAGGAAGGGCGAGACAATACCAAAAGGTAGCTAAGATGCCTTGGTATCGAAGAAGGATAACGCAACAAGGAAACTAGGAGGTAGCTCGGGAGATACCAAGGTGAAAATGGATGCCCTTGGTATCGAACCGAGCAACCAAAATACCCCCTGAGGGTGTGTAATGGTCTCAGAGCGGGCATGTGATACCTTGCCAAGGAAAGGCAAGGTGCAGACATGCAGATCGTCATAGACCACCTGCACAGTGGGTAGACAAGACAGGATGGGAGCAAAAAGGGATGAAAAGGAAAGAAACAAAAGCAAGGGGTCAGGCTACGACTGGAAGGCACTCTGAACCGCCGCACAGGTGAGACTAATGTCAATTGAGGCAAAGGGGCAATGCTAGCTTGCTAGAGGGTGTGATTGTTGTTGTGTTGCTGATTTTGCTATTCTAGACTACATGTGCATTGGCAAGCGCCCTTGTTGTTGGTATGCTCTGACCGAAAGGTAGCTGAAATGCCCTTGGTTGTAGTCGCTCAATGAAAACCTACGAGGCAATGCAATATGCAAGCAAAAGGCTAAAGCAAGCAAGTTGAATTGTTACTAGGACTATTAGGACAGATTTTATTGTTGTGAGCAAGCAAGTTATTGATGAAGAGTGACTTTATTATTGCTGAGTAGGAAGAGTACACTTTATTGATTTGATTTTTGACTATTTTCGTTGTTTTTGTACTTTTTTTGCTTTGTTTGCCCTCAGTTAGGTTGGAAAATTGTACGCCTACTACAGGAGGAGGATTCCTTTGACTTAGTTGACTCTACAAAGGATCACAAGCTATTGGTGGCTCTCTTGGGATGAGTAGTGGTGCTTTGTGTTAGCTGTGTTGGGCAGTGTGATGAAGGACCAGGCTCCATGCTAAAATCTTTAGGGTCGTGCACCTATTTTTTTGAGTTCACTGATATTTCTTTTGCTCCCTTGTAGACGTACAACTTCACTCTATCCCTGACTTTGAGGTAATAGGTGCCTGATCAGGGCTGGAGGCTTTTGCTACAAGAGAGGGGGCTAGACCCTCGATGGTGCAACTGTCCAAGCACGTACTCCAACTCCTCTCTAAGGTATGATAGGGGTAAAGTTACGCTGCACGTCTCTTGCTCTTGAGCTGACTTCTATCTTCGCCTTCTATCTTCTTTTTCTTTTATACCCATGCAAGTATGTATTTCTTTTCTAGCTCACTCGCTCAGTCACCCTAGCATTTTGTCTCCCTTTTGGAGGTACCAGATCTTCAAGGAGTTTGAACACTTCATCCAACTATGACAAATGGTGGCCCCCTCGTAGTTTGGTCATCTAGGCAGTGTCCACTGAGGAAGGATGGTCCAATCCAACATGGGCGGCTTTCCAATTCTCGTCATCGAGCAAATGATTATGATGCAAAGTGTTTTTATTGTTTTCTCATTTTATAATTTTTTTGGGTTTTGATTTTTTTTTTTTGACTTTTGTATTTTGGCTTTTATGTTTTTTTGATTTTTATATTTTTGATGCATGATAATGATGATGTAGAAAATAAAACAATAGAGAAAACATGGGAAAAGGATACGACTCAAGTCCCAACTGTTGATTGTTTTATTGAGGTTGTTTCATTCATGCTATCTGGGTCACCAGCTAATCTAGCAGTACCGTTGGAATCGTAGTGGCTGAAGTTATGGATGAACCTGTTAAAACTGTTGTTGCGGTTGAAAACCAAGTTTTGAAAAATGATACGAAATGAGTTTTGTGGTTTTGTCGAGATTTTTTGTTGGTCATGTGTTTGGGGCGCGTACTGGGTGACTTAGATGTCACTTACGCCTGCTATTTGGTTTCAGGTGTAGACAGCGTGCAACCGAGTTCTGGTGCAGGAGTTGGAGCTTCTAGCCGCACATTGTGATCCTGAAGGTGAGCCTTAGTTACAGTTATTTTTGTTCAGTAATTAGTGTAATTATGCTTGTGATACTGTATTTTGGTAGCATGCCTAGGATCAGGGCATTACAGAGTTGTATCAGAGCCAAGGTTATACCTTGTGCACCAGCTTGGTGATGTTCGCTCTAGTGGCTCCCTAGGACTGCGTAATAGAGAGTCGTGTACCTGAATTTTTGGATTGTTGTGTTTTGTGGTACTGGCAGGAAGATGTCTCGTTGAGGCCACAGTCGTGGCAAGACCCCTGTACCCGACTCCAAGATGGGAGAGGGTAGCGCCTGGAGGGGGATGAGACGAGAGTTTGGCGAGATGATGTGGGGTTTCGCCCAGTCCTTTGGTAGCAGCAACAAGGATGAGGCGAAGGGAGACCCGTGGATCAAGCAGTTCCGCTAGCATGGTGCATCGACTTTTGAGGGGCACGGCACACCAGAAGAGTGTGAGGCTTGGTTACTGGAGGTGGAGAAGATCCTTGAGGGGATTGAGTGTCTAGCAGAGAAGTGGGTCTGGATCATAGCTTTCCAGCTCAAGGGTGCTACGGATCAGTGGTGGAGGACAGTGCGCTGCACCAAATTCTCGAATGCAGACCTGCTGATGATCTCTTGGGATGAGTCCGAGAGGTGTTCTATGAGAGGTTTTTCCCTAAGCATGAGAAGGATAAGCTAAACAGAGAATTCAGGAACATGAAGCAGGGTAGCCTGTTTGTGGCTGAGTATGAGTCGTCCTTCCTTCGGCTAGAGCAGTTCTCTCAGGTTGCAATTTCTGAGAAGAACAGAGCCAAGAGATTTGTAGAGAGACTGAATCCTGTGCTGAGATTTAGAGTTATTGGCTTTAGATGCCAGACCTTAGCGGAGGCTGTTGAGCTTGCAAGCCGCTATGAGGTTGACCGTAGGCTGTTCCTGGAGGAGTATCCTAAGAAGGAAAAGGAGAGAGTGTTCTCCATTGCTGCCCTAGATGCTGGTCCATCTGGAGATGTGGTAGAAGTATCTTTCCTTGTGGCTGATCAGATGGCCCGTGCCCCTGCCAAACCTAAAGGTTAGCCACCAAGTGCATAGGAGGGATGCTGTGCAGTGACTAGGGAGGAAGCTACATGTGGAGTCGATCTCGCGGTCACCGAAGTTGAAAGAAGCTGGGGCGATGGCCATGGAGGTGGTGCAGTGGGTGTAACATGATACGCAAGGGACGGCAACAAAAAGACCTCTAGAACCGTCGAAGAAGCAACAGAAGCTGGAATGATATAGAAACTCATGCCCTGAAGCTTTTGAGCGAGCTCAAGAAGCTGTTGGTCATGGAGGATGAGAGACCTATCGGTAGCAGTACGGGAGGCCACAGCAAAAGGCGTAGAGGATCCAAGTGGCGGTTTGACTTCAGATTATCTAGTAGAGAGAGATCCTATCAAAGATGTCACCGTAGATGGTTGGATGCCAAAAGTAGCAGGTCCAACCAGAGGATAAGACAGAGGCAAGGTCTCCGGAATGCGTGTGGTCGTCACAGTGACAACCTCGATGACTGGCTCCATAGTGGAGTGAGCCTGCCAGTTTCGATATCTGAGGAATTCCCGACCATCAAGAAATGACTATTGGGAGGAGTGACAGAGGGAGAAGAAATCAATGTCAAAGGAGGGACTGGGGAGGTAGTCACCTCGGGAGCTGCAAAAATCAAAGGCTCACCAAAACGCTGCATCATGGTGGAATGAGAGTGAGTGAGAATCAGACTGCAGTGGTAAGGCGAAGGACGGGTCCTTGGATGAGCTATCGTCGACAGTGACGAGTAACTTAGGAAAGGATGAGTGAGATCTGTCACCAAAGGGGAAACAGAAAACAGGGATGCTCGAGCTCTAGTAGATGAACTCAAACGCTAACCTGTAAGAAACAAACAAGCATCAGGGAAACTAGATGTGAGTAGAACAAGACATAGATGTAATGTTATTATGGTGGCATAAATGCACATGCGTATGGATGCAACTATTATGCGCTCTCTCACCATCATGTGTGTCCTAGTTAGTTGTCTACTCCGAACTCTCTCAGGGGTATGCTGGTCGCTGACGCAAGGCAAGAAAGTAAGGTCCCGCTCTAAATCCTGGCCAAAGTGTAGGCGGTGAATGGGTGGTGCGTTGGTGGCCTCGTCTGCTGTAGTAGCATGGAGTTGTACCCTCTACGAG
This sequence comes from Posidonia australis, assembly GCA_024699735.1. Lineage (NCBI taxonomy): Eukaryota > Viridiplantae > Streptophyta > Magnoliopsida > Alismatales > Posidoniaceae > Posidonia > Posidonia australis. Next base: position 10,003 of record JAMKQA010016049.1, read on the forward strand.
CACCAACACGACCCAGGACAAGGGGAGACAAATTAGCAACGTGTCCTACGCCAAAGCCATAGAACGGGCTACCAGAATTGTCCTTCGCAAACTATAGGTGGACTCAAGGGAGAAGAATGCATGCACCTATATGAATGAATCATGCATTTATGCTTTGTGTCTTTTACTTGTGTTTTATTAACTAGAGGGGTAAGAGTTCGAATTGGTCTCTAGTTTTTCCTTATTAATTGTTTCTTTGAGTTCATGTGTTTTATTTTAAACCAGAAAGGGGAAACAAACATGTCTCTACTCTCTTAGGCATGTCAAATTCGAAAACGGAAGAAAACACACAAATAAGGCAATCAAGCAAGCAAATAACAAGAAAAAGGCATGATCATGGCATGTGTAAGTGTCATGGCATCATGATTGTGAAAAGAAAACATCCATCACATCAAAAGGCAAAGCATGTGGCATGCAAGTGCAGTGATAGAGCAAATGTGTGAAAGAAAGTGCAAAAAGCACGTTAAGTAAGCAAACAATCACAAGTAAGGCAAACAAACAAGTGTGTGAAGCAAAAGCCTCAAGAAGCAAGTGAGAGACTAACCTAAAAGCTAGAATCTAGTATCCCTAGTGGAGTCGCTAGTTTCTGTGACCATGCTTGGCTTGGGGATCTGACATGGAGTCGAGCCAGAGAGAGAAGGCCACAGCCATGCCAAGATGGCGAAGGCGCAAGATGTGATAAAATGAAAAAGAAAAGGAGTTGCCACCAATTCTTTTAAGGGAAAGACTAGGAAAACCAAAAACAAACCACAAAAAGTGAATGCATGGGATGCAAATGTGAAGGCCAAATGTCTACTAACCAGAGAATGGGTAAGGATTCCTATTACGCACGGGGAAGGTGTTAGGCACCCCTGTACTCCCGAGAAACTCGATCTTTCTAGTCTAATTCGCTTGCTAGGGACTGAATGAATGTTTGCTATGCCTAGATTGTGCTCTAATCATGCTGATATAAATGCCAATACAAGACTAGATGGATGTGCGAGATGGTACGTGAAAACTACGATGAAATCCACATGAAGTATTGCAATCATGAAAAACGACACGACAAAGAAAAACACATGAAATGACAAGGTTTTTGGTGACAATGGCTCGGAAAATCATACAGTCCTCAAGAAACTCAAAAATGCAACCAACTCAGATCATTAGAGTCAAAGAAAACATCGCAGAAATCAAGATGGGAAAACTACAAAGAAGTCTGCATAAAATAGGTAAACTATGACATGTGAAGAAATTCACATAAAATGACGAGTTATTTGGAAAGAATGCTCTAAAAAACCACATCGACATCAATAACATCAAAAAATGCGACAAATCCAAATCATTAGAATTGTGGAAAACATCACCAAAATCGAGATGGAAAAATTGCAAAGAAGTCCACATAAGATAAGTAAACAGTGACATGTGAATAAATTCACATAAAATGACAGTGTTTTTGAAAAGAACGCTTAGGAAAATCATATCGATATTATGAAGGCCAAAAGTGTGACCGACCTAAGTTATCAGAATCATAGAAAAGATCGTGAAAATAATAAAAAAGGAAAATAATCCGTGATAGGGCTAATGTGGGCCTTTCGATCAGTTAATGTACGCCCTCAGGCGATGAAATCCAAATCAAATTGGAAAAATCCGAAAATATGGAATAAAGGGAGTCAAATCAAATATCAAACGAAGGAATTCAAAGAAAGGTAGGAGAAAAATCCGTGGAAAAACACATGAGATGCAGACTTGTCCAAGATGGATGAACTAATGTGCAAATGCAACGAAAACTATGTAGAATGCATGAAAATGTACTTAAATGGACAAAGATACTAAGGAATGATTTGGACAGAGATTATACATGACTTGTTGCATTAACTAACATGCATGTGCATGAATTGATGACATAAGGGTAATTTGGTCATTTTAGTGGTCAGATGTGATGAATACATGTATGGGGATGATACATGGTCTAAGATATGCCAAAAGGTATGCAAAATGTCAGAAAAATGTTGTTTTCATGAAAACATAGAGAAGACAAGGTCTTAAAAACAACAAAATAATGTAAACACAATAAAAGATAAGTTCAAGGACCAAAACACAAAATTCACAGAAAAGTGAGAAAATCTGGATTAAAATGGATTTAGAGACTTCTATCCTAGTATGCAGATGATAAATCAAAAGAAAATGTGGCACTGAGGTGTGTGAGAATTGCACTTAGATAATTTCTTGAATACTCAAGGTCTAATATGCAAAATTCACAAAAAGGGGAAGATCATGGTTAAAATGTGCTGAAAAGGTCTTATCTTAATGCTAGGATGAAAGATTTAAGGAAAATGTGGCTCTATGGTGTGACATGTGTGAAAATTGCACTTTTGGTAATTTCTTGAAAATTCAGGGTCGATTGTGCAAGATTCACTCATAGAGTGCAAATTTGAGTAAAATGTGAAATCAGATATTCATTTGTATTGCAAACATGTTTTTTTTGATGAAAACTTTATTCAGGTGGTGATTTATAAGCACTTGTGATTAATAACTATGAAACATACCAAAATGTGATTTAAAATACAATTAAAACTATGATTATTGAATTAAGAAAGATTCAAGGGCTTGGTTATAAATGTTCCTGTCTATAAAACGTTATGGATGGAGTTCAGGGGCCAACATGCAAAATCTCTAAAAACTGGGTCCATGCACAAAATCAAGGTTCTAGGTTGAAAACAAATCATATAGCTCCTATGAAATGAAAATAGGGCTCTTAGTGACTTGTATGCAAAACAATGGAAGTATAAGGGCCTACCTACAAGAGGAAAGGACCTAAATGTAATAAAAACAAGTTTCCAAGGACCTATGCACAAGAGAAACAATTTCCCTTGGGCCTAGAATGCAAGAAAATCCAAGCTCTAGGTTAAAATGCAAAGAAATGAGTGCTCAGGACTTAAGTGTAACAAATCATGAACACAAGGACTTGTGTGCAAATGAAAAACATGAATTCTAGACCTAATTGTAATAAAAGGTCACAAGCGTAATGAAAACAATGCATTCTGGACCTAAATGTAGTGAAAAAGGACCTAAGAGTAATAAAAAGGGCCTAGATGCATGAAAAGGGCCTGGATGTAATGGACATCAAACTTTTATGATGTTTAGTGTGATTATGAAGTCTTATAGGGTTTAGAATGCAAATTTTATAAAGAAAACTCATTTTTTTAAATTTCTGAGGGCTTAGTGCAAACTTCAAGACTTAATTTCTATGAAAATGTGTTTGTAGGGACTTAATTGTAATAAAACAAATTTTCACAGCATAGAAAATGAAAACAAAAAAGTTCAGGCAATATGATGTAATATTTACAGAAACAGAATAAAGGAACAAACATTATTTAAATTTACAAGGGCTTAAATAAAAAATACTAGACCTAAATGAAATGATTTAAGGACTTAAAAAAAAAACCTAAAACTAACTAGACCTCAACTAAACAACTATCCTTTGAAGATCACCAAAGAATCATCAGTGTTCCCACTCCGACGCGACCTCTGGCGATTACCCGACGGCGGAGCGGCAATTGGTGGGCTCCAGCAACGGCCCAGGAGGTTGGATGGAAGCATGACGGAGCTTCTCAATGGCGGTGGGTAGGACTGGGGAGGCCTGAGATGCCTCCCCCGCCTTTGGCTTCGGCGAGTGGTTGTCGACGCCAAAGAAGATGACAGTGAAGGAGACTGGCAGCAACACGGCGACTGGAATGGTGCAACGAGTACCAAAGAAGCTTCAGGGGAGCACAAGGAGGATCCTGGTGGTGTCATCGAAAGCTAGGGTGGCCTGAAGTACTCTCACTGTCTCAGGAAGCGACGATGAGAGTAGCGGCGATCATCTGGAGAAGATTGAAGCGGCGATGGGACTATGTGGAGGTGTTCATGGCAAAGTGGCGAAGCTTCCTAGCATGGTCACGAGTGGTGAGGGCATCTGGAGGCTGCCAGTGGCTTTGACGGCGAAGGAGTGGCGGTCGATGGAGCTACGATGGTGCTTTTAGGCAAGGGAGGCCTGAAGGACCTCTCTTGAGTGATGGGAACTCAGGGAGGAGGAGGTGGAAGAAGAGAGGAGAGGCTCATGGGGCCTTGCCTAGCCCAAGAGGCCACTGGCCTCACTGGTGGTGGTGAGCCCACCATCAGAGAAAGGGGGAACGGTGCTGGAATGGGAAAACGCCGACGAAGCTTGATCTAGAAGAACTAGATGGTTGACGGAACTAAAAAAATAAATGAGGGTGTTAAGAGAAGGGAAGATTACCTAAATGAAGGCTGGGTTATCCTCCAAGCGAGGCTCGACGGTGGCACTCCAGACCCACGGCTCTAGCTATGGTGGTTCAGGGGATTCTGAGGCTGAAAAAAGGGCTTGAGAAGGTGGCCTAGTTATGGGGAAGATGGCCTGATTTATTAGGGCTCAAGTGGGAGTCTCTCAGGCTCTCTCCCTAAACCGCCGTAGCCAAATTTTATTTAATTTTGACTTTGATTAGGGGTTTCACTTGATTAATTAGGGTTTTAAATTTTTTAAATGAGTTTTATTTAATTTTAGTTTTAATTAGGGTTTTCACTTGATTAATTTGGGTTTTAAGTGGATCTTATTTGATTTTGACTTTAATTAGGATTTTAAGTGTTTTAAATGAATTTTGTTTGGTTTCGATTCTTAATTATTGGTTTTGCTTTGATTGGGTTAGAGTGGATTTGTGTGGGCTTAAGTGGGCTTAAGCATTTAGGGTTTTGGTGGAGTTAGGGTTTAGGTGTGGTGGTTGCAAAAGTGTCTGCTGCCAAGTGACTGCAAAATCGAGGTGTCCATATAATCAGTAAACTTCTTACTTAGATAATATATCGTCCTCTCCTTGAGACCAAAATTATCATGCTGGCCCAATACTGCTCCCATGGAATGTTGGATTACAGATAGATAAAGGAGTATGGGCCACCTTGGCTCTGGTGGGACCAACACTAGAGATCTAGCTAATAACTACTTGATCTTGTCAAAGGTCGCCTAACATTCCTCGTTCCAACCGATTTGTGCATTCTTCCTTAGGAGCTTGAAGATCGGCTCGCAGATTGGTGTGAGCTGAGCTATAAACTGGCTGATATATTGTAGGCGACCCAGCAGTCCTCTGACTTCTTTCTCCATAACAGGAGGAGGCATGTCAAGCCCAGGCCTGAGCTGGATCGAGCTCAATTCTCCTTTAGCTGATGATGTAGCCAAGAAGCTTGTCAGATGAAACCCCGAAGGCACATTTACTAGGGTTAAGGCGGAGCTTGTACTTACGCAAATGATCAAACAGCTTCCTCAAGCAGGCTAAATGATCCTTGGGCTCTTTGGATTTAGCTATCATATCATCAACATAAACCTCGACCTCTTGGTGCATGAGGTCGTGGAATAACACTGTCATAGCTCTCTGATATGTGGCCCTCGCATTCTTGAGCTCAAATGGCATCACCTTGTAGCAGAAGACTCCCCATGGGGTGATGAATGATGTCTTCTCAATATCTTCTTCTACCATCTTGATCTGATTATAGCCTGAGAATCCATCCATAACTGATAGCATTTTATGGCCAGTTGTATTGTCTACAAGGATATTAATGTGAGGTAGTGGGAAGTCATTCTTAGGACTCGCCCAGTTGAGATCTCTATAATCAATGCACATGCAAAACCGTCCATCCTTCTTTTGGACTGGGACGACATTTGCAAGCCATTCTGGGTCTAGGACGACCTTGAGGAAGTCCACCATATGCTGCTTCATGATTTCCTCTTTAAGTTTGAGTAGCCACTAGGGTCGCCATCTTCTGAGCTTTTGCTTGATGGGCTTGACATCTAGCTTCAATGGCAGATTGTGTATTGCTACGTCTATGTCCAGACCGACCATGTCGCTATAACTCCAAGCGAAGACATCTATTTATTCCTTAATGAAGGCAATGAATTCTACCCTCACCTGTGGGGTAAGCAGCACTGATGCGCAATTCTTTGACATCGTCAGTGGTTTTGATGTTCACCAGCTCGATCTCTTCTTCCACATGGAGATTTGGGCCTTTTGGGTCATTATCGTGGTGCTGGAATTCTACTAGCGTGTCATCATCCCTACATGCACCGTTGCCATCCTCCTCCTTGTAGGCAATGAGGTCAGACAACACCTCATTTTGAAAAGTAGGATCCATTGTATCAACAGTACAAATCTACTTTGATGCTGGCCCTTTCGACAGCGAAGGGGAGTTACACTGACTCTCGTATTCTTCTATTGGCGGCAAGCAACCTCTGTGTCATCCTGTTTTGTATCCTCTCTCGAGTCAAATGCTTCTTAACTCTTTGATGCTGCTTCTTCACTTATTGTTGATATTTCGGGATGTACTGGTTTTTCTAAAGTTTTTTAGTTTTTCGGATTTTCTAATTTTTTTGGATTTTCTTTGCTATTTACAAGGGTACTACTGATTGGTGATTGTACTATTGCTGACACCGCCTGCATTCTTCCCTAAGCTTAGCTTAGGGTCTTTTTTTTGGCCCCTCACCTTGCGTAAGGTAGGACTTAAGCTATTGATACTATCTAGACCCGCCACCTGGTTGTTGAGTGATTAACTCATCTGGTTTAGAGTAAGTTGACTCTTCTTCTTCTTTCAGAACCATGACAGTGGAATGGTCCTAAGTTTCCTACGACGAGGGAGGGGCTGCTTCAATCATTGTTACTTTGCCTTTCCGATGCCTCACTTCCTCTATGGTATCTTCTGCCAAGACGGCGAGTTGCTATTGAAATAGAACTTCCACGCTTTGGAGCACCTCGCCCATCTATGCCTCTACAACTACTCCCTTGTCCTCATCAGATGCAAGATCCACATAATACGCAACCTCTAGACCATCACTTGTGCGTGTCAATGGTACTGCATAGGGGTCGGTGGTCCACACCAACAATCAGATCTAGGCAGGCATTATCTGAGTCTGAGTGTGCTGGGAAAGACGATTTGCCGCATTATGTCCGATGGAGGCTTCATAGCCTGCCTCTAGGATCACTGTTGTGACTGAGGCCATGGTGGGGACTAATGTAGAAGCTGGAACTACTATTATTGATGAAGTGACTGGAGCTGTGGCTATGGTTGAAACCCAAACTATCATATCTGGCATTGTGACTGTGATAGGAACTATAGTGGTCAGAATGGAAACTGGTATGGCTAGAACTGAAACTGCAGTGGCTGGAACTAAAATTGCGGCGGCATCTTCTTTGGTATAGTAATCCTTGATGCCTACCCATTCAACCGTGCTTGACGAAATGTCTTGTTGTAGCACTGTCGAGTCTGGACTCTACCCTGGATTGAGAATGCCTACACTAACAAAGTTAGTACAAGCAAGAGAGTGGTTCGACTTTGATTAGTGCACGTGTCGGGAACATTTTCCTTGATGCAGTTGTTCGTAACCAAGTCCCTCTCAATTTTCGTGCCCGACCTTTTCTCTTTTCTTTCTTCCTTTTCTCCTTCTCGCACTCACGAGGTCACGACACACCCGTATTCTTCCCCTTCACCCTACTTAGCCCATGCCACCACCATCTAGCGACCCGTGCCTTGTTGTCATCTCCAACGCGATAGGCGACTGGCGTGATGCTGGAGAAGGAGGGGATAAGAGAGGTAGTGGCGAGTGGAAGGGGGTGAGCCGCGATGCAAGGAGAAAGAGGGAGAGGAAGAGAGACGTGCGTGCGACTAAGGAAGTGGTGTAAACCGCTAGTGTGTTCCGCCGACATAGGAGGCTTCGCCAAGGCGCGAGGAGGTTCACTAGAGTGCGGGGAGGGTCACTGGAGAGCTGAGCCAGGTACGTGACCTCTTTCCTTCCCTCTGCTCATTGTTTCCTTAACAATGGGTTAATTGCATGAAAATTGGAGATAAATGCATGATAAATTGTGGAAAAATCATAAAATGAATGGAATGTGATATTTAGCATGTGAATATAGATATCATGTGGTTAGGAGTGATATATGTGGGGGAAATGGAAATTTTGGGGTCGAAGGCTACAGTAGCCATTTTTGAGCCACTTCTCCTTGTGATTTTTGTATGAACTGTGTGGTGGATGAAATCATGTATGGTTTGGGTGGTTTTAAAGTAAACTCAAGGGTCTACACCCTACGATTTTATGGAAAATTTTGATGCATGGTAGGGGGTCCAATCAGGACTCCCACTTTGGGTGAATTCCACCGCTCGAAACAGGGGTGTGCCCTGTCTACAAGGAATTTGGTATGCTGAAATCCAGACAGATTAGGTCAGATCCCAGATTTCAGTAGACCGAAATCCTCCAGTCAACTGAAATAGGATGTTTCGGTATACCGAAAATGTTTAGTATACTTGTAGACACCCCGATTTTGAGGTGACCCAGAGATGAGTATCCTTATGTTGCTTTGGATGTGATCAGCCCTTGAACCGAGCCCCAAACACATTAGCCAGAGCCCCAATCAGACATTCTGTGAGCTGGGTTGGCGCACCAAGGTGGCTCACCAAGCAGGCGCCCAACTCTGGCTGCTGACCTTCCATCTTCCGGGCTATTACCCTTGCAAACAAATGTGCCAACGAATATTCGAGCCTTTTCGTTTGCAAGACCCTTTGTTTCTCTTGTATAACCCATCCCTAGATCCCTATAAATAGGGATCCATAGCAGCCATTCCAAGGACAAGATCTTGGGAGAAAAACTCTAGTGCTGAAATCTGAGAAACAGATCTGCACTTTTGCAAGTTCTTGCTCGAGTTCCTCCTTCCACCCAACAACCAAATTTTTTGTTCTAAAGCTTCCCCTTGCATCCTAAGCACCCTTGGTCCTTCCAAAGCAACAAGGATCATTCTCATTTCTTATATTTCAAGAAGGAGACATCATAAGAGGTAGGCTTTCTACCCCTCTTTTTCCCTTTGAATGCAAATTTTAAAATG
>JAMKQA010016050.1:0-12741 GCA_024699735.1 Posidonia australis
CAAGCCATGCAAATAGCTTAATTTTTAAAGGCACCCAGCAATCCCAAACTTCATGTAAGGACTTGAAACGAAGACCACTATCATTAATCACCTCATAGCATGATTTAACTGTAAAAGAGTTATGTGTGGGAAGCCAAATCAGATTGTCATGAACATGTATAATACTGACACTGCTAATAATAGAATGCCAACAATTAATTTGTTCAGTTGCTGCCACAGCACCACCCAACACTGATAAATCACCAAATATAGCATTGGGATCCTCCAGACTAGTTTCAAATACTTTAAATACTGAAGCCTTTTGTGTCTAGCTAGCTTATATAAGTCAGGCAAGACATATTTAAGTTTTTCACCATGCCACCATTTATTTTCCCAAAATAAGGTATTTCTTCCATTCTGTACCTGGAAAGCAGAAAAGCCACTGATAATATCAAAACACTTTTTAAGTTCTTGCCATAAAGGAGATGCTCTCCTGTTTGATGAGTTTAAAATAGCGCAATAGCCATTTCTGACACAATACTTTGCAATTACGACTTCTTTCCATTTAAGTGAGGAAGTGTCAGACAGTAATTGTCAAAGCAATTTGCACTTTAAAGTCAAGTTAAAGTTGGCCAAATTAGTAATGCCTCAGTCCTGTTGTGCTTTGGATCTACATATGGCTTTCCATTTGACTAAATGGCGGACATTACTAGAAGGAGAGGCATTCCACAAAAATCTACATCTGAGCTTATCAATAGCTCTAGCTACACTAGTGGGAAGATGCAGAACTGACAAGTGATAAGTGGGGATGGCAGACAAGACTGAATTCACCAGTATAAGCCGCCCCCCCCTCCCAAAGAAAGATATCGTGCTTTCCAATTGGATAATTTTTTTGTGATTTTATCCACAACAGAGGACCAATCCTGGAAGTTAGACTTCCTGTAATGCAGTGGCAAACTAAGGTATTTTAGAGGCAGATTATCAATACTGCAACCCAGAATTTGGGAGGCCCTAGATGTAAAATCAGTAGTGACACCTAATCCAGTAACTGAGGATTTAGTGAAGTTGATTTTGAGTGCAGAACATGATTGGAAACAACAAAGAATTCTTTTAACATTTACCAAAATCTCTTCCCTAGTTGAAAGAAAAAGGATTGTGTCATCCGCATAATTGTAACTAAAAATTTCCAAGCGCCTTTTGTTCTTTCCTAATCAATACAGAATATACGGACAGAGGAAAAGCATGAAGCTGCTAAATTATTCAGGTACTAAATAAACCAGGCCGGATTCTTGATACAGTTTGTGGGCTGGATATCCATAGAATGGTATGAGATGCTCGACGCAAGTGTAAAGCAAGAATATACTACAATAAAAAAGGGAGAGACGGAGAGGGAAAACACAACTCTGCCCAACTGCTGACTCTTAACTTCTCCTGATGGTTAAGAGAAGAGTCTACTTGTTGTAGTTATTAATGTTGGGTGGAGTTGAGGGCTATTGTTAGCCACTAGGGGCCATGGATTAAGGGTTAGGTGACTTCCAACAAATGAAACAAGGTGGAATACAGGATTAATGTGTAGTGTTGATACAGCCACAAGCAACAAGTATTAAACTTAAGGATCATGATTCTGTAATGCTATGGATGAAGGAATATAGCAAGGACTGGAATTCCATCTACATTATCCTTAGAATCAAACACTCTGTCCTATATTATTACTTCGAAGATAGTGACAATGTCTAAGAGGAAGCTGTCATATACAACTTCAAATAATCATGGTCAACTACAGGTTATTACTGATACAATTCCTCAAACCCCACCCATACAATGTAGCCCACAAGAAATTAATTAGAAACCAAATATATTTAACATCTGAATGCTCTACTATATTTAGAGGAATTTGTTGTTGTTTGGATCTTGGAGAGGCGCTCTGTTCCTATCATTTGTATGTACATGCAATGTACAAGAGGGTGACAGTTACCGATCAGCAAACTCCCATCGGTGCTCTTTGTGGGATTCCTTTTCTTCTCTTTGCTGCCCTGTTACTGATGATTGCAGGAGTTGAAGTTGGCGGTGAATTGTGGTCTAACCGCTGCCAATGAGACATCATCTTAGATTCATCTTTCAGAAGTTTTGAGTGTGGAGAAACCGGTTTCCGTTCTTCTTTGGCTATGGTGGACTTTGCCAGCTGCAAGCAACATAGACATTGTGCTATTAACGTAATAATCCATTGGATTAGAGCAGGTTGGCAGACTGTGATTAGCTGGGCATGTTTGCTCCATTATCAATTCTGAAACTTAAATGGGACGCTTTATCACGTTTCTTACTAGATTATCAAGTTATGATGATACTTCTGATAAAGATTAATAATGCTTGGTGAAGAAACAAACAATGACACCGATAATTAAAGCTAAAATTGAGGCTTACCAGTAATGTGTAAAATTTTATGTCTTTCTTGCCTTCTGAATTTAGATTTGCATAGTTCTTTATACAAGAATTGTAGGACCAGATTCCTCACCTTGCTCAATCATTCACTACTTGCACCTAGTTGTTGATGTGTGATACTTCTTAGACCCTTTCCATGATTAATAAACTATCGCAAGGCTGTGCTGTCCTAGTTAAACAACATGCACCTCAACAAAAACCTTGCTTCTATTCTTTTCTTTGTTGCAAATGGCCTAAGCATAAGCAATCATGTGACAATGCTGTTACCTTGCATCCCAAGGAGCAATAATCGAATGCGTCGAGGAGGCTCCTCCTGCAGTTGCAGCATGCATTGGTTGCTATCTTCCCTGACCGGGGCTGCGGCCGCTCGTTCAAGAAAACTATCCTTGCTCCATTGATTATGTACGTCTGAACGCCGGAGACGTCCAGATGCCTCTGAATCTCATTCACACGGATCACGTCGTGGTAGGATGATCGTCTAATCTGTTTCATCAACACATTCGGAGTAACGAAACTGGTCATATATAGCATCTAAAATTCAAATGCAAAGAGCCGCTAAACACCTGAATGACTCGATGGTGCCGATGATCTATGAGGCATGACGAGCAAAGCGCGCTACCGGAGCAATCCAAACAGTACATGTTGCACTCGTGCCTACTCGAGCCACCATGAAACTTGCAGGAAACAAAGAATGCTGTGCGCAGCAGAGGGCTCAACCATGAAGGCCACATCTTATCTTGCTGCTCTATGTTCTCCATTGACTATGAGGCTCTCAATGAATGTGGGTGGATGACTGAAGGAATGAGAAGAATGCCCGCTCAATGTTTTCAAACCACACACTGATATGAAGAATATTCAAATGGAGTTTGTGTGAATTGGGTGTCTATCATGACAAAGGGATGAAATGGATGGCAATGGAGATGGAGATGTTCTAACAATGGGCTTGGAAGGAAGCATTGGAGAAGGGGTGGAAGACTGATGACTTATTTTTCTGCTTGTTTAAGAGAAAAGGGGTTGGCTTCTTCAGCTCATAATTGTGGGAATGAGCTGTTCCTTTATAAACAAATCAATGGAAGCAATAACAGCCCCCTGAACTCTTTGGAGGGTTGGGAGGGATTCATCATCAGCAACAACAATACATAATGCTCCCTTTTTTTTTTTTTTTAATGAAGTCATCCACCCATCATTTTCTACTGTATATGACTCCCAACGCCATCCACAATAATTAGAGATCCAATGGCTCCCAGCAATTGTTGCCATGAGGATTCCACTTCTCCATTCTGAAAGGAAAAGGCATCATTTACTTTATTTTATTCATTCTATATGTTCCACTGAAGTTTATTAAGAATAAAGTATCATTTCACGAGAAATCTTGTTGTCAGGGCCCTCCGTCCGCTCTACTATGTAAGGAAGCACATCAACTTTTATGTTCTTTTGAGATAGATTACGCAATACTTGGACCTTTGCTAATGCTGAAATTAATAGATTCATGTTTCAACCTTCCAACTAATTTAATGGTAGGTTCCAACCTTATTTAACTTATGGGAGTGGTTCACTACATTAAGCTTTCTCTTGCATTGTTTAGAGTTTGTGAGGCATTTCAAGCCAGAAAAAAGAATAACAGAGAGCAACTAACCAGAAAATGGCATACTCTAGACAAGTTGGTAAGCTTTACAACTTATAATAGAAATCAATCGGGTAGAATACACAACAAATCCAATGAAAAGTAGGGGGAAGAACACGAAATTTTTTTTTGGTTTAGTCCAGAGGAGAATTTTAAAAAGGTAGGTGTGGAGAAGGATGGATGTGGATTGATATCTAACAGCTGGCTCTCGTCATGGTTGGTAAGTCTCGGCCCAGTAGCCCACCAATCATACCTAACAACAATTGTAACTATAGTTTCACAAATGTTTTTCTCCTAATCCCCCAGACAATACTTAATAATCCCATGATGGGAACCATTACTGTCAGATCCAAAATAGTCAATAACGTTTAGAGGGATCTTCGTATTCAGTCTAAGATGGTCACCAGTGGATCAGCTAAAGGCCCATTAATGGCCCAACAACACTTAGCTCCGTCAATGGTCCGCCATCAACCTTTTTTGTTTGGCAAGAAACCATCGACCGAGGATTGACGTCAAACAATGCTGATAAGTTTTTTTTTTTCCCCCCCTTAAAACAGACAATGCTGATAAGTTGAGATTAGAAAAGAAAATATATTAGCATTCAGCAGCCATTTGATGGAGAGTGTCATCATCATAGCATGTAAGCAATGGCTGACCCCATCGTTCCAACTTCCCACCTGTTTTATATGAAATAATATAATATAATATAACACGATGTAATATAGCTATAATTTACTAAAATCAGACTACAAATGTAGCTTCAGGAAAGTCTATGTCGCGATTCAATGGAAGTACATCATTTACAAGCAATTCCAATTTACTTTAAAAGTTGAAGGGAACAACAATATCCTAAAATCCCAACACATGGATATATATATATATATAAGTAGGATAAAATGAGTCTCTTTTGGAAAAAAAAAAATCCTCTAGTAGATGTCCGTTGAACTCCTAGATTCAAGTTGCAAGCTCAACTGATGTTTGGAATGGACATTCATTTTTCTCATGCCACAAAGCTCTACATCATCAAATGTCTATAGTGGATGTCCGCTCAAACTTTGTTGGCAAGTTAGTTCTCCAACGGATGTCTATTGCGGATGTCTGCGAAAACTCCATAGGAAGACAATGATTCAATAGATGTTCATGTAGATGTCTGTCAGTCTAATTTCAAGTCAAACTCAATAAGATCCATTATAGGGAGAATAAAATCAATTGGTAGTTTAACTGTTTCAAATGATAATTTGTTGATAACAGAATCTCCATTGTAGCTCTGAATTATTACTTATTTCTCTATAAACAAAGTATACAAAGTGGACATGTTTTTCATTGGTTTGGTTGGTGAAGAAATAGGAAACCTAAAGGTATTGAAACTGTTAATAAATAGATAATCGTGTTTCACAAGAAATTTTGAAAGAATCATATTGTGTTGATTATGAGATATTGGAGTGCACATTCAAATCGATCAAATCGATTAATCAAATTGAATCAAATCATTTTTAGTAATTCGGTTTGATTTTTCAAATTCAATGATTCAATTCGATTTAAAATATCACTAAACCAATCCATATAATTCGGTTTGCGGTTCCAATAACAATTTAACTAAACTGAATCGAATCAATAGGTTATATATGTACATTAAATATTTAAATTCAGTATTAATATATGTAATATGTTATATTATATGGTATCATTATATATATTACATACTTATTTTATATAAATTAACAATATATTAAAAGAATATAAGAAATCTAATTAACATTATGTATTAAAAAAGTCTTATTATTTGTATATATTTTAGCAAAAGATTAAACTACAAACCGAATCGAATCGAATCGAATCAATTTTAAGTTGTTCAATTTGATTCAATTCTAATAGTAAAATAGTTTGATTCGATTTAAAAATTATTCAAACCAACCTTTATGACTTTGATTCGAGGCTTTACCTTAAATCAAACCATACGCATCCCAAATAAGATAGTAAAATAATAGATAAATCGTTGATGCTGATTACCATAAAGGCAGAAAGCTTGTCTGAGTTGTCAAGGATGTAGAAAAAGAAAAGAAAAGGAGGAACAGGATGCTTATCTAATACATATCCTCCATTACCTGTTTTTTTTTAATTTTGAAAGGTTATCCTCCATTACCTGTAGATACAACTTATAAGTATTATTTAGCATATTTAAAAGCATATTCCAGCATGCTGACGCATAAGAGTAATATAGAATTGGAACATGAATTTCTTTAGAAGTAATAAAGATTAATTTTAGTCTGGTAAGAAAAGCACTTCCAAATTGTTTATTACAGAAAAACACCATACTGTTATATGTAAATAATAATTTCCACCTGATCAACAAACCACTTCAATAAAGTTTATTAAAGAAAACACTACCATTTACGTTGAGAAATGAGAAAAAAGGGTTAAAAAGGGCGTCAAGAACGAGGGCTTTGTGTGAGACAGCTTCCGAGTTTCAACAACAATAACATGCAGGACTTCTTTGAATCGCAGACCAAGGTGGTTTAGTGATAGGAGTTTAAACTAACCTGATTAATTTTTCAAGTCATTATTTTCCGACCTTTCAATTAGATCTATTAATCATTAACATGACACGATTACACGAAATGATTTTTTTAATTATTTTGAAATATTTATTTTGATTCATAGTTAGTAAAAATAATTTTGTTTAGATACTATTGAACACGATTACTACTTGATTTAATACGATTAGAATCGATTGAACATAGTTATTACATGTTTAACATTGATAATGAATTATTAAGTATATTATTACCAAATTGAAAACAAATATATGTTATACATGTTTAAAATTATTGTATTATTAATAATCAAATATAATTTTTCTAAAATACAAGAAATATTAATGAAAAAATGAAAGACACAATAACATGATTAGCTCGACATGATAAGTACAAGATATGATCCAATTGATAGGTCTACTTTCAATAGTGACTAGCTTCAAGAATTAGTAGCCAGGGAACCTACATTTTACTCTCTATTACCTACAAACTCAAAGATAAGTTAGGCCCCCTAATATGCGCTTATAAGTTTTTTTTGCATTTTTGGAATAAAAGCATATATGGTGAAACAATTCGCCAAAAAGGACATCTAATATTAGATATACTTGTAAAGAACATAGAAATCAGAATATACTCTAATCCTTGTGGAGATTATGAAACCACAATGTACACTGATCAACCACAATACTAGGGTTTACTCAACTGACATGATACATTGCTTGTGATGATGTAATGTCCGGGGACATGTTTGAGGTATTTTAACATGTTTATCCCTATATCAGATAATTTAAAGATCCCAAATAGGTACATAAGAAAGTGAGCTACCATGTTGCTTCAGCTATGGACGAAAGTTTATATTGGAGGATTACTCTCAAGTTACTTTAGGACAACAATTTCGTAGACTAATTGTGGGCAAAGCCAGGCTGGTGAGTGTATGCTTGGGACGTGGAAGATAATCTCAACACCCTTTAGAAGCATAAATACACAGAATAAGGCAACACATTGTAACGCTACATTTCCCGTATCAGTGCATAATGTAGTACTCATGTTCCATAATTAAAGTAGCACCTTGAAAGACTTGGTGTTTCATCACTAAATATTATTTAAACACAATTGGTTCCTCAATACAGTTTATGTTTCCACAGGCAACTGAAGAACAAGAATGTAGCGTGCCCACAGAGTAAACATGTTGCTGAATTTATTTGTGTACAATATACAACAGTGTAAGTTCATTCAATTGTCCATAGAACTAATATCAAACTACTGTTGTTACATCACTGGATTTAGATTCTCCTTGTATCAAGAAAGTGTCATGTGAAAAAATATAATTGATAAGAGAAAAAAAACCAACCTAGCATGTACAGGAGAGAAAATGCATTCTCATTGGTTACCAAGCCTTTGCCAGAGTAACTCTTTAAGTAGTCTGTGACATACATAAGCCAGAAGGAAGGGTTCATAAGCTTTCAGGTTTCTTACGACTTGGCACCATCAACATCATCCGATGTCTTCGCATGGCCATTCACCTCATCTGACTTGCTATCAAGTTGAGTGGCCTCATCCAACTCCTCTTTATATCGTCCGTTCTCCTTCTTGCCAAGAACCAATCGTATAGCTCTTCCCAATAATCTCTAAAGAAGCAAACACATGTCGAAATTTAGAGATAATTTGGACACTATGTCCTAAAATTTAATTGAATTACGTACATGGTTCAAAGGAGACAAGAAAGGCTTAGAAATATTTTGGAAGCAATACCTTTCCACTTAATGCGGCAACTGCAGCCTCAGCTTCCTCCTTGGTAGCAAATGAAACAAAACCATACCCTGCTGATCTTCTTGGATTCGTCTGGAAGATAACTTCAGCAGACAGAACATTTGGATTGAAGGCACCAAAGAGTTCACGAAGATCGCGAGACCTCACCCTCCAAGTCAAATTTCCCACAAACACATTGTACTTTGACACAGGTTCTGCAACAGGAGGAGGTTTCTTCTTCAATGTCCTGGCGAAGTCCACCCTTATTACACGCCCATCTAATTCCTGCGTCACCCATTAGCAGACTATATCAACTACAATTCCGAAAACCACAGATGAATTGGGCATGTATATGGGAAGAAATTAAAGAATTTGCAAGGATAACAGCTGGAACACTTAACGTCCAAATTGAGATTATTGTGAGCTTCCATTGCCTCTTCCTCTGAACTCATTGTTATGAAGGCCAGTCCCCTGTTCCTTGTGCTGCTATGCATGGAAAGCTTCATTGAGCCACCACATTGAAAAACATACCACTTCAGTACATCAAAGATACGTAATAAAAATTAATGACCAGAACATGCAATTGGACAAAAATAAACTACAGACAACAAATTCCCATGTAGCAAAGCAACAATGGAGACCTGAGGAGTCCCGATGAATAACATCACTAAATAGATAAAATAGAACAAACAAGGAAAAGAACTGCAAGAAATGAATACACATAGACCTATAAAACAACGACCTTTTTCAAATAAATAAGATGGAGAAGACAATGAACCAAAAAGGAACAATAGAAACCCAAAGGGAAGCAACCCAATACTAGAATCAGTGAAAGGATTAAAAAAAAAAAAAGCCAAAAATCTCAAATACTCAAATCAAAAACATTGAGACAGAAAGCTACCCAAATTCCCAATTCAGCAAATAAACAATCTAACAACAAACAGAAGTCAAATATCCAAACCAATAGTAAGGGGAAAAAAGGAGCTAAATTAAAAGACCTCAACATCATCCACAACACCATGCTTCTCGAAGACGCTTCTGACGTCTTCAGCGGTGTACGTCCACGGTATATTCTGAGCAATCAACCTCGTCCTACTCCCTCCAGGGATCTGCTGCTGCTGCTCCTCCTCTTCCACCGTGGCCACCACCGCCGAGCCGCTGCTGCTGCAGTTGAGCGGGGAGGTGGAGAAGTACGACTGGTGGGCTCCCGAAGGGAAGACGTGGAATGGGAAGGGAGGGAGGGCTCGTCCCCTGGTTGGAACCGCAGTGGGCGGTGCTGCTGGTGGTGGGCATGAGAGAGGGAGCGGGGGTCTGGTCGGGACTGGAGGGGAGGGGTGGGGTTGGAGGAGTGATGGCGGTGGTGACGACGAAGAAGAGGGGAAGAACCCAAGAAAGGGTAGCGCCATTGGAGGTCCGACCCCATCTTGGTGGAGAATCTAACGCTTTTATGCAGACGAAGATTTTCACTCCCAAAGTGGAGTCCTTCGGATAATGTCGTGACATTTTTTGTTGGGGATGAGTACGGGGGATAGATAATAAACATACTCAACAATGGCATTTGAGTTGAAACCTCTTCCAATTTTTGTTTCATATGTCTTCTTTTATGACACACAGTCAATTTATGGATGGAAGTGGACTAACATTACTACATTAGGTTTTCAAGTTGGAGGAAGTGATGCTAAATTCTTGGTTCTTGCTTTGTTAATTATCTTGACTCATTCCCTTAGGTGATGTAATGTACATGGAATTCAAACTCTTTAGTCCTAACCTCTTATACAATATAAAGAAATTTTATCGGTTAACTTGCGACTCATTTAAATCATGAGCTCGAACAAATGAGACAATTTTTTTCCATATCAATGAATAAAATAGATGGAATAGAAAAAAGCCACCTATTTTACTAACTGTCCAAACAAAAATTAGGAGTAATTGCATACTTCCATGTGTGTGGAATTCTGGTTGGATAATTCTTATGCTTTTCCTAAGTAGGAATCCATCCTCCAGGAAGTGAGGCATTTTGGATCCATGGATATGTCGTGTTATTATGTGGATTTGACTTCGAGTGCAAGAACGATTGACATGTCAGCTTTTGGGTACAATCCAATAGTTGGTGCAGAACCCATCTTTTTTGTCATTTTGAGAATCAAAGAATCCAATGTATATTGGTTGGATTGTGGGATTCTGGGTTAGATTATAGATGTACTTTGACGTTATTGTCCTTATATTTATCTTTGACATTCACAGATATTATTAGAATTGCCATTGACTGTACTAACGCAATGCAGGAATTGCCCTTGGCCACAGGATTTACAAGTCACTTTCATAATATTTACCAAACATGATTACTTTTGATCATCTATGGTATATACAAAATCTAATATATATTGCATTACATTGGGATTAATGTCATAATCTCGATTTTACAGATTTCAAGGGAGAAATAATCCTTTCCAAATGCAATCTAAGACACTAGGCTACCACTAAAAGTCTTGATCAGGTTGATGGTTGCAACTATTTACTTGTACGACCACTTATGGATCCCCTATTGCGTATCATAAAGGATATTGGCACCACTACTTTGAGCTCAAAGCGATTGAGAAAAATGATGTTGGTGAGGTACACTTGGTGCCTAAAAAAACCATGGTTGTGAACACTCCTCATCGTGATTTGTGGGAGCTCAACTAACCTAAACACGAAGTTTGCTTTCCTTGGACTCCTAATGTTTGTTTCATAAGCGGTTGTAGCTATAAAGTGACAAACAAGATACAACTAGCTCCATATGACATATTTGCATGAGTACATTGTATTAGTCCTTGGAACCTCAGGCAAAAACCCTTCACTATGAACACATACAAGTAGATAAAAATGATCCTCAGACAAAAATGCTCCTCAAACAACGGTAACCTCAGTTCCCCAGCCTACGACAGCCTTAGCTCTCAACTATCGTGAACTAATTTTCTCTTGCTCCTAGGATAGCTTAGGAGCTACTCTCTTTTGTTTACAACTACCAAGGATTCATTATTGGAAACTTCAATGCCTTGGAGATATGGTCATCGAGTGCCATCATATGGTCTTCTAAGGGATCAAGAGCTCCAGCAACCGCCATTGAGACCAATTGATGCTTCTTTTCTAGAGGGTTCTCCTATGTAGTTTGGTCACTCCCCTCTATACCTTCAAGTTCCTCCTCCTCTTTTGGCATGGTTGCCATTTCAACCTTGGGTAGTTCTTTATTTCATTCTTGTTGCTCTAACAACTCCTTATCAGTCCTTGCTCGGTTGAGGGGAAGGGGAGGAGGTTCGGCTAATTTATTGTTGTCAGTTCAATTGGTGATAGAAGGCTCCCCTGAGGGTACACTGCTTTCTACCCGTAAGGAGTCGGACTTAGGGGATTTGAGTTCGTCTTCAATGGGGGCCAATATTGTGGTATATCTAGGACTCCATGCCTAATCCCAGATACATTGGGTTGTTTGTCTCCTTAGGAGGTTAACAATGTTATAAATTTGGGCATTCTGAAACCTCCTTTGGATCTTAGCTTGCCCCCTCAGCCAGAGAGGAACGGCTACCCTTCGTCTCTTACAAGTAGGGAGGGCTCCATTCTGGATATCCCATCAGCTCTTTCGAGTAGGGAGGACTCCATTTGGGCCTTGACCGAGCTAGCTAGCCACGCCAGTGAACTTTCTATTCATGCCGTTGTCTCAGGTTTTCCCTATCGGATTCGCTCATATCCCAGCATTAACTACAATAGTAGCTTTTCATCTGGTGTTACTTGTTTTGTAGTGAGGGGGTCGATTGCAGGAGTGGGCATATTGCTGCATTAAATGCTGTAGGGTCGCCTTCTCATAAAATAAGCTTTTTTTAAAATTCTCAAGGCACCTTTCTTGGGAAGAACAAACGTCACCATCTCCCTCACTTCGTTTCTCATTCTTTTTCGACAGCTCCTTACGTTCAAGCAGGGAAACGTCGCCTTGGAAGTAGGTTTCTACCTTTATTAGATGATTTTGACGTTATGCATAATCTATCGATTATTTCTACTAATGTGGGTTTAAATCACTCAATTGATTTCCAACTCGTTATACTTGATTTTACTTCTATTGGTGTGACCGTGCTCGTCTGACCGACCGCCCGACTCGGAGGGAGGAGGTGGAGAGGGGGAGACCACAGCCATGCCGATGACGGCGAAGGCGCAAGGATAAAAGAAAAAAGAAAAGTGGAGTCGCCACCTAGTCTTTTAAGGGAAAGACGAGGAAAACCACAAATGAATGAATGCATGGGATGCAAATGGGAAGGCCGGATGTCTGCTAACCAGAGGATGGGTAAGGATTCCTATTACGCACGAGGAAGGTGTTAGGCACCCTCGTACGTCCGAGAAACTCGGTCTTTCTAGTCCTATTGCTTGCTAAGGTTTGATGAATGTTTG